>PKQL01000058.1:0-76615 GCA_002916455.1 Penicillium sp. CF05 | reverse complement strand
CCTCTGTTCTCCAGCAACYTACTAGATCTTCACCGCCACCGACGACTAGACCGCAACCCACACCTCCTAACCCCACACTTACAATCGAAGAACTTCGTCGCCGTTTCCACAACAAACCGTCGCCATTTAAGCTTGAGAAACGAAAAAAGAAACRCCCAAAGACCGTATCTGCCGCCCAGTCGTTGTCTAGGTTCTTAAATTCAGCATTGCCAGCATTCTCGCGATTTTTGGTGGAGATACAGCCAGCCGCGGACAACTGTTGGCCGCCTTAGATAGGAACTCGTTCTAGCCGCGCCATGAGGGCAGCCTAATACCGTAAATGGCAACAAGGCCACGACAGGCTTCACCAGGTGAGGCTCAAAGTTCACCGTTCAGGAAGTTTGGTACAAGCTCAGTGGATCAGAAACCATGTATTTACAGTTGTTGTATGCTGCATATCGCTTAGCGAGGGGTCAGCGTAAATGAATTCACACACACACACACTCCTGTATCAATAGCTGCAAGCTGCATTTTCCCAGTGGGAATCTTTTCCTCCAAAGGTCCGCGGTTGCTACGGTGGAATCAGAGGAGCTTCTAAAGGAAAGCTTCTCATCGAGACACGAGAAAATCATATCGGCCAGTACTAGCTTCTCTGGAGAATCTTTTGTGAGAAGATTTTTTGCTCACTCCTGGAGTAGCCTTGTTTAGTTCCTGGGAGCCGTAGGGTTGTCTGTGAGGGTCTCACGTATCCGTAGAGGTGGATAGTGTCTTGAGATGAACAACAAATATTAAGAACCACTCACTATAGTTGACTCTAGATACAAGACGTAGTGCGAAGAAGCAAAAGAGACAGGCTTCCTCGCGTTCAGGGGAATCCATATGCACCATGTTGGTCCCGCAAATCATATCTCCATTTATCCTGCATGCTTCATGTATATCCCAGACACAACGCAGTCACAGCAATCAATACGCATCCAACGGACGGTTAAACATTGAATGCACATTTTCCTATCGTGCGTATTGCTCCTAGGACGGATTGCATGCATTCTAGGGTATTTGCATGTACGTCGAACCTAGTGATCCTGGGAGCGCTGAATGTCATCTTCTGCTACAAGACTGGCTATTTTTAGGACTATTCCATCAGCCACCATTTTCAAAGATGAGTTATAAGTACTGGTTGAACCCCCATAGATTATAGATTATCAGAAACTCCACGTACAAGTCACCATCATCACAAGTCAGCTTTTCCTTTGCTCTTCCTGTTTTCTCAAGCTCATTCAGCGCCTATTTTCAATTTTGGGATATGGAAATGTCTCTCCAGGCTTCCGATTCAGCAAGTGAAAGACACGAGTCGCAACGCAGATTCACTGAGTCCCGCCTGGAACTCTTCCGAGAATGTGCCATCCACAATAGGCTTGAGCGTGCTAGTAAGGTCGAAGCCCTTGATCAGAGATACGTCCACCTCTGGATCGAGTGAGTGGCCATAAAATTATATTTCAGCTTCCGTGTTTGTTGACTTATCAGGTTTCTTGGTGTAAGCGGGTTGGCTCCACAAGACTATGAGCTGGAGGACTCTCCTGCTCCAAACATTGTTCTAATCAAAGAATTTATCCGGTGGTACACGATTTCTACGAGAGGACGGCTTCGACCAGATGGAAGGCCCGTGGTGAACACTACTTTGACGCGTGCTGAGAGATTTTTCAGGGGCTTTGAGACGGCCACGGGAAATGTGATTTCTGCAAAGAGTCGTTCGGAAATTTACAGGGTCAGTATTGTCCGTTTTGCGAAAGCTTTTGATGTTGAAGCTCACTTTCACATAGTGGATCAGATTCGACCTGTATGGTCCCGGGACTTACAGGAAAGATCACTAAAGAGGCACAAGTCTTAAAAGCTTTACTTCTTGTATCTCTACAAAAAGTGGTGGTTTATTTACTGGCCGTGATTCTGCCAACTAGTGTGCAACCCTCAAAGTCAAAGGCAAACTGGCCCTAAACCGTCACTACATTGTTGGTCAGTGGGCCAACTGATCTCATTCAATTTTCCGCCCTCAACTTGATACCGGGCCGCATTCCAAAAGTCACTTTTGTTCATATGATCTTAGAAGACGGTTGTTTTGGTATAAGGAGTCTAAGCTGCATGGGTAACACCCCTCAAGTTGACAGAATACACATAGAGGGAGAATAGGAGGAAGGAAAACGCAGAATCATGGCTAGCTATGCCCTGGTCAAAAATGTGGCCGGTAAGCGGAGAAGGATAATTTGTTAAATGAAAATATTGAGGGACTGTAATTATTGAATCATTAAACAGACTTGCGTTGGGAGCGAATGGTTGAGGGCGCCGGCTTCGAAGAATGAACCCGCATAACTCAATTAACCACCCTCAAAATGACACTGGACTTTGTTGCACCAGTCACTTTTGTTCCTGGGATCTTACTATTTTAGGAGACATTTTCATTATTGAAAAAGCCAACGGGAGGGGTGTACCGTACGGGCAGAGTGCATAAGCTGCCTGGGTAACACGATTCAAATTGACAGAATACACAGAGAGATAAAATTAGAGGAATAAAAACACAAAAGCAGGGCTAGCTACTGCTCTGGTGAAGAAAGTGGTTGGGAAGTCAGAAAATATAATTTTTGGTATGGCAAAATGCGGAGAGCTGGTTAAGTCAATTACACAATTTTATTGCATGGAGCAACTAGTTAGTTGAGAGAACTATAGTAAAATAAACAGGCAATTAAGTGATGGCAGGGAGAATGGAGCGTAAATTAGATGAAATGAACAATATGCTCAGCCGAGGTTTGAAGTAAACAGTTGTTTGTAGTCACTCGTTTTGCACCCCAACACATTTCTAAGATCTCAACATGACCCCATCAACCAAATTGTGGGGCCAAGGCCGGTTGAACAACTGATTATTCTCCGACGATGGCGTATTTTCTGTACGTAAAGTACCGTGCATTTTGAAAGTCGACTTTAAATTCAACAATGTGAAACCATTCGTTTGTCAGATCATGATGGTAGGAAGGAGATGAGGATCAACAGTCGGGTGCTGTCTCCTCTCGTGGTTGGACTAAGCTTGTTCTATATCTTAGTCTGAATAGTAGTACAGAAGCCCCTGCATCGCCTTCCATGCTGCGAACATATGGATGCTCTTTTAAACCCTAATCACATGACAGAGGTGAATAACACGTATTGTACATACCCGTAATAATACCAGTTCTTTTTTATGGATCGTAAGACAGATACAAGAGCGTAAATTAGAAAGCCTGAAGCTCCTAGAAGGTTCTACACAAACATAGCAAACAGCGCAAACAAAGCAACATCTGAACGGGCAAAGTGTCAACTTCTCCTTTCTGCATCTCATCGTTGCTTTACTGCTGTGCTTGGTGCTTCCTGGGGTCCATCTGGGGTCAAGGTGATGGGCAATGCTTAACAGTAGGAAAGTATGCACGATGGCCAATAGTCTTTTCGATGAGGATGCCTATCAATCCCGGATGGCTGACCCCTGAGACGGAAATTCGGCTTATGCCCCCACACCTGGTAACTTCAGTCGCGCGCCCTCCTTGTACTCTCCTAGTCCTGCCCCGAATTGTGCCACGGACCAGTTGCAGCCCAGCCATCTTAAATTTCTTCCATTGGCTGAATGGCAATAAGGTGGCGAATATGATGAGCTGCCGCCGAGATATATTTGCTACACAATTAATTGCATGGAGGCTTATACTCATCCGTAAAACGGTAGGCAAAGTGACCGAGGAAGACCTGGTTATATCTCCTAGTGATTACTGGGGTAAAAGTTTGCAAGCCAAGCTTGAAGACATGTTGCAAGCAAAAAAGAAGCGCCACCAGCGAGTTAGATCTGAAGGCACGGCCGTTACGGTAAAAGTGGACGAGCGGTCTCAAAAAAATCTGGAAAATTTTTATAACTCCACTAACATCAATTGGACAACAAGTGGAGAAGCAGCTACGTAAATGGAGCAATCTGCTACGTATTGGGAGGAAGGTCACGAACGAGATTGCCTTCACTTATAGGGAGGAAGATGATGGTCATTCCGTGCCAAGAAGAGTCGAAAAGAGAGGTCGTGTGTCCGCGACCACCAGAATGTTAGCTGAACGTGAGGCACATATTGTGGCAGAGGAAGAGGTTACGGACTACCTTCGACTTGGGAGCGTGTATATGATCTAATGCGATGTAATATCCGCTCATGTCCCCATAAGTCTGACTGGTGCTGGGAGGACCCAAAGGACAAGAAGCATTACAAGCTCAGGACCCCTCATCTAGAACGACTCATCGACTATGTTGATGAGGGTGGCATCCTGGACAGTCATGACGATATTCCCAGTGATATTCGTCGAGACCTCTCACTGAAAGCCAGGCAGGAAGAAAGTCGAAAAAAGTTGACATGTCCACAACGGGACTACCATATCCTCAAACAATTGTCAATGTTTTACCAGCACAAAATGGCATTGTGCCCGTGATTACTTCATCTTCACCAAAGCCATTATCTGAAGAGCGGCTCCTGATTGCCGGGCCTCGTGAATCAGCAGTGAGAGTATACTGTAAATGGCTGGAGTCGCGCGCCACTGAGGAGCCGTACAAGGCTGATTTCCGTAAAATTTGCCAGGTGATTTTGGAGAATCACCTAGATCTTGAACTGATCCTCGAGGACCCAGACTCCGGCTTCTTCGTTCAGGTGGGATTCGAATTGGGACTGCTCGTCGCTTCTTGCGTGACATAAACGAATGGGCTACTGCGATGAAATCAAACGCACATCTTGACGTGACCACTGAATAAGCTGTTGATATCTGTTTTCTTTCTAGTGTGGCTGGCTCCACCGAGATTTCATGGGCGTTATCATATTTCTGTGGATTGAGGCATTCCGTACATAGCTTTTGTGCGTGATATAATTAGTATAGCTTGGTTTGAGATTATTGGCTTGTTAGGCAATTGCATCAGCGTTTCTTATACAGTGGACAGCGAAACAGCTTCTTTCTTTCTTTCAGGCCCCACCGCCCAGACATCAGCGCGGATCATTCACTGATCGTGCCATGGTAAGTTGAGGGTATCTAATGAGATGACGCAAAACCCTACAAACCGCTTGCTCGCTACCTTTAGCTCAGCGCCTTTGGGGGATAAAGCTGGTCGTTCGGGTCATGTCGTCTGCGTATCCTCATGATTGAGCGGGAACTCGAACACAGCTGGCGTGGGCCATGATCGGGTTTCTAATCAAACCCGTGAACACGTTTCTGTCCCTCAGCACGATCATCTTCTTCCACAGGATCATCGAGTTGCACGCGTTTATTATCTGGTTTAGGCTTGTGATGTTATCCATCCTGCGGGCGTAGATCATCTGATGGGAATCCACGCTGGTGTCAATGTACGGGAGACTATTGCGCTTGTCCAGGTTCGTATACGCGCCACCCCAGTTGATCGAGACGGAGTAACTGTCCAGCATGCGCATCACGCTGCTCTGAAGGCTGTTGAAGCTAGGCTGGTACAACTGGAGGTCCACGTCCATGCTAGAGTGCGTGTGTTTGAGTATACCCACGGGGTTGCTGAGCAGGCGCTTGACCTGAATCAGGACGTTCTCATGATTTTCCTGGGAGATGTGGTCGTAATGGGTCCCCCCGGGAGGGGAGAATATAGCATCGATGGAGCTGACGCCGTGGCTCCACCAGGAAATCCACAGACCAATCAAAGCCTTTGAGAATAATTCACGAAGATTTGCGGCGTGGCAATGTTCTTTGGACGGGCTGGCGAAACCTGCATCTCCCACCTCAAACGACTAATAAACAGTAAAGTATCTAATCTCCTTTGGTTTTTATTTTATTTTTTTTCCTTTGCGTCTACGTTGAAAATGGCGCATTGGCGCCCCTAAAGACAAACCCCGAATCAGCAGGTGACTAACAATGTGATTCGAAGGAACCTTGCTGCCACGTCAGTATGAGTTTGATTGGACGGGGGCTGTTATGTAGGCAAAGTCGACGGTCAGACCCTTGGCAGTTGAACCTTCCTTAATGGCAGTGAAACAGCTTCGGACCTTCGCGCGCATCTGATTTGTTAAGCTTAAGCGCTGTACTAAATCCCTTCAGCCCGAGTAGCCAATCTCGGTATAGCAGCTCAATGGTGACGAATGATTGGAAAGCTGCTAGTCAAATTTGAAACGCAAAGTAGGCTATCCTTTTTCTCAACAAACATATAAATATAGATGGCAACCGAGTCAAAGTACCCAGCATCACTAGATCCAGAAAAGCCATTTCATGACTAGAAACTAATCATCCCCAGATCAAGTGAGTGTTCAGAGGTATCATGTTCATTTTGCAGTCGCTCATAAATGTTCTCTCCGATCAGATACCAATTCAATACAATGGCATTTCCCAAACTATACGTTGTGTTTTATCGCCCTCGCTACGGCAATTATCAACATTGGGCTTTATACGTCGACGATGAAGACGTGCCGATGATCTTTGAAGTCATTGGACAACATCCGAACTTCAAGCGCAATGTTGTGAAGGCCAAGGCTGAAAAGTCTCAGAGTTTTCTGGGCAAGGAATACGTTGGAGTTGTTAGTAAAGCTGACGTCGAGAGAATCAAAAACGTCGCGTCAACGATTCCTGTGGACAACGAGACTGTGGAATGGGACTGCCAGGACTACGTGCTTGAGATCCTTGATAAGCTGGAGGATGACTATGTTCTGGAGGGGGACGATGAAGATTATCGTGAAGCGCGAAGCGTTTTGAAAGGGAAAAGGGGTGCAATTGTTTAATAATTCCATTGTATGGAAGCTACTTTTCGAAATGCTTCGGCGGCGGTTCATATAACTCTAGTTTCCCTGACTCGATCGAGAAGCCACCACTGAGCGTAGAATTTTGGTGAGACACATTCTGGCAGATACAAGAACCAGTCGTCTTCCTCATAAGGGCCGAGGCAGTTTGTGCACCGCACAGATTCATAATAGTCAGGGTAGAAACCGCTATATTCCCAATCAAGTATTCCAGAAAGCATGTACTTGTTGTTGTCGTCTAACTCAACCATGATATTGTCCGGCCTTATGTCTCCATGTGTGAAAACGATGCGAGGGCCCGAATGGTCTGGAAACGATGATGATAATTGACTGAGAAACTCGACGAATACCTTGCCGCCTGGATGTGGGCTCGAGAACAAGAATGTTTCAAAATCCTTAAGGCTAGTGATAGGTGTCTCGCTCATTCGAACATGTCTCCTGAGATCTCTACAGCCTTCACCTGCGACCCCCCCTAGAGGACTCCCTTCTGTAAAAGGAAGGGTTCTCAAATCTGCCAGTATTGTGTTGAGTTGGCTGCTGAGGGAGTTTTTTTGACAAGAGTCGAGTGTGTGCCAGACTTCCCCAAGCGGCGTAGATCCCATATAGCTCATGAATATTAAAGAAATCCCACTCATACGCACTAAACCAAGAGGCTTTGGTACTGGAATATTTGACTTATGACGGTCAAGATATTGTAAAGCGGTGTATTCAGTAAAGTGCTCCATGTTGCGAACAGCTTTGACAACGATTTCTGCGGAGCATTTGAACACTCCTTTCTGTCGAGCGAAGGGAGCTTTCCAAAGAATTTCACTGCTTTGTAGAACCTCAAACAGCCTTTGAGAGAGTCCGACCGGCGAACCCTCCGCAGTTTGTGACATCGGCTCGATTAACTTTGCAACGGCATCGGAAAGAGGAAACACAATTTCAACCGGGTCTGATGGGCAAAGAGATCGTCGGATATCTTCATCGGCCTCCGGTGGATTATATTTGGTTTTCTCTAGCAGATGATGATGTTAGCTATGCGAATGAGGAGAGACTGAATTGCGGTATTGTGATGCTTACTCGGAGAGCTTTCAATTGGATTTCTCATTTCCATAAGACGTTGCGGATATTCCGGGGGGAATTGCTCGGCTAGGTTGATCTCCGGATCTTTCATGACTGCGGCTTGGAGCTTTTTCAATATATGGGCATTGAACCTCGCGGCTTTGGACTTGCTGGCAGGTTGAGCGCTCTCTGAGTCGAATTCCCTTTTTCCCGCCATCTTCCAAGACGGCAATTTGAAGCTTCACGATCAACAAGTGGAAGGTACAGTAAGACAGAACAGATAACGATGCTTGAATAAAAGAGAGGATATGGGCGAGCAAAAGTGAGGATGAATGAGAAATAGGAGGGTGCTTCGTTAATTGTCGGTGTGGTTTCTGCCACAGTAGTCAGCCAATGGAATCGCTCCTTAGTTAATTGTCAAGACCGAACCATGCGTTTTGAACTTAATCTGTCAAAGAAAATACCCACAGAGAACCAGACAGGTGATTGTGGCGCCCGCCAAAACATACAGAAACATCCTATAATAGTGACATTGCATTTAGACTTTCTTATTTTTGGGCTCTCCCAGGAACGAGTCAGAGTTGGAAAAAAAATAAAAAATTTATGAGCACGAAACTGAGACTAAGGGTTTTAGGGTTGTCCACCAATAAATTTACGTCGCTAGCATTGTTTAATGAGGGGAGTTTGCAGCATGGGTACCCGCGAGAGGGCGTATTGCGAATATGAAACCGAGTTTGTCAAGAGTTTTGGAAAGCTTTTGGTTTGTTTATCCTCCTTGCGTCAGCTACATATCATTACCCAACAGATATTTCCTCCAGAACGAGGACCAGGCACAAGGTCTCCCCCAAAATACGAAATATTATTGATTCAAGGACCTCAAATAACAAAGCAAACCGGTACGATACTGGATCATGAGAGGCGTATCGCACAAGCAACCTAGTTCAGGCCACTCATTGCACATGCCTCGCTTTCTGGAACTGCGGCCACTCACACTTTGTCTACCGTTATAATGTACCTGCATGGCGGAAATGGCCTTCAGCGCTCTGCTGTTTTGCACCAACATCATGGACGCACTGCCGAAGGAAGGCATGGAACCCTTGGTCGGGATCCTTTTCATATCTTGGCCAAGCTTTCTTGATGTAAGCCTTCAGCTCGGCAAAAAACTCCTCTATGGGGTTGAAATCTGGAGAGTAAGGTGGGAGGTACAGCAACCTGACACCTGCATCAGAGCACAACTGTTTAACTCACTCCGAATGATGGAAGGATGCATTATCCATAATAAGCACAGACTTTGGCTCTGGCCACCGTCCACAGTGTTGGAGGAGCTGCTCAATAAACGATTCGAACAGCACGGCATCGGTTGAACCTTTGAAAATAAGAGACAGAAGGATACCATCTTGAGTATATGCTGGCAGTATCTGATAGCGCTGGCCCCGATGGAATTTAGACACCTGCACTGGTGTCACGCTTAGTGGTGACCAACCAGTCCGCCTATGTCCTACCCGTTTATCACGTCCGGATTCATCAACGAAAACAAGGTGGTATGAACAAAACTCAGATAGTTTATGTTGGTAGAAATCACGTAGTTGGGGATTCTGTTCTTTGGCTTTCTGCCGAGCTGTCTTCTTGGTCCAGCCAGCCCGAGAAAGAGCACGTTGGACGCTAGGTGACGACGGTAATATATTGAATTCGTCCCATATGAAATTAGCCATCTCGTCGATATACAAGCCGGGTCTTTCTGCGAGGCGATCGCAAAGGGCGTCCAGCATTACAGGAGTGACGCTTGGTGGCGGGCCAGGAGAGATTGTGGGAGGATTGGGGCTGCCGAACAACCGCATCTTCTTGCGTATGTTAGTGATAGAACGCTCACTGCACTTTGCAAGCTTGGCCATTTGTGACGTAGTGAGCCTGTTCTTGCTGCTTATCATGTGTACGATCATCTTACGCTTCCAGGAATCCAGATTTCGTGCCATTTTGTAACGGCATGGGGGTTTATTCTTGTCGAAGTTAGGACACTTGAGTTGGGACGCCAACATGGTGGGCATGATTATTTTGGATCAGTACTAATACATAGCAGTACAGATCTAGTCCAGTCCCCATATGCCCGTTTCGCAAGAGCTGTACCATATTTCGCGATTTCGGAGAGTAGGAGATTCACAACGGAGGACCGCGCATTGTCCGCGTCAATGAGAACCGCGAGTTTGGGAATGGTGTCACCAGCCACGACTGTGGACGTATATGAGCGAGAAAGTAAGATCGCCGCTAACACTTGGGACCATCTACGCGAAATATGTTTCCGGGCTTTGCTACCATCACGTATATATATTTAAAAATTAAGTCCGTATAGGCATAAATCATGACGTCGTACATACGAGACTGCTCTTTTACACAGTCCAAAGCCCCTAGGAAGCTAGTAATCATGCTCGGTTTCTAAAATTAATCAATGACCTCAAGACACAGGTCCAGAATGAAACCGATCATAATTCGCCACGGCTACATATGATGCCTTGCAACTGTCTCGGCCTCTTTTAACTGTCGATATCCACAGTATCGAACGCTTGAGGTGACACAAATTACCAGTTCCACGTCGTCGTGATTATGCCGAAGAAGAAGTGTTGTGCCGTGAAAATAGTTGAGAAGCCGTCATGGATTCCAGATCCACCAGATTTGTCCCGGGAGGGGGTTATTCAAAACAACCTTCCCGGCAAAGAGCTTCTTCATGCTCTAGCAAGGTACCAGTAAGCCCCTGAGGCGCTAATGCGGATCTAATAATACTATAGCCTACGTCTTGACTCGAAATATAGCGATATGTCAATTGCGTGTGGTGACGCTGTGTATGCGGTGCATAAGTGTATTGTTTGCACGCGGTCGGAGTTTTTTGCGAAAGCCTGCAACAGTGGATTTAAGGTGAGATAGTAACGACAATGGAAAAAGAGAACCCTTGTCAACTCATCATACTTAGGAATCTTCCACAAGTACTGTTGTTTTACAAGAAGAACCATTATTGGTAGAGCGAATGATTGATTATCTCTACTCGTTGGATTATCGGGTCAAGGATTGTCATTCGGAATCTGGCCACGATATTCTAGAGGAGACGTCGACCGTCAATGACGCCGACAGCCCTACGGTCTTTGCTGCCAAACCAATCTCTCACAACGCAGAGAGTGGAGCGGATGAGGACAGCCTAGGGAGGCCCGTTGAGCCTGTCGAAGATTCAATTGCTGAAATTGATCCCCTGTCATTTCACATTTTGATGTATTCTCTCGCAGACCGAATGTTTATCGCAGGTTTGAAAGCACTGTCGAAGGCTAAAGTCGAACGAGAACTACTACGGCGGCTGGATGCCAACACATTCCAGAGCGCTATAGTAGAGATATACAACTCTACTCCGGCAAGTGATCGAGGTCTACGAGACTTGGCAGTGCAAATAACTCTGAATCATCTTACGGAACTGAGAACTAGCAAAGAACGAGCTGATTTTGCTTTTCCAAACAGCCTGGCGAGATCCGTGCCACAGTTTGCGTCTGATTTGCTTGTCGCAATGATGGATAATATTGTCTTTGATTGGACCCAACACGGCGTGTGCAGGAGAAATTGGGCTCACGAGAGAGATCCATGGTCTTATTGAACGTATCAATTGTGCAGGGGATCTGCAAGCTTCCAAAATAAAGTTGTACTGTAACATTCAGGAAGGAGGTTCGGGTGAGGATTATGCATGGAAGCATATCGGGTTTCGGATAGGTCAATAAATGCGTTTTTGAAATTAGCGCGACCACTCACTCCCGTAAAGATCATTGCAATACAACGTTCAAAATACAGTGTGAAAATGCGAGAAATTATAAGGGTCATAATTCCCTCCACTTTCTCTTGTCTCAGTAATCGTTCTCCCTCAAGCATCGTGGGAGGGGACGCGGTATTTGGGCGACTTAATATTCCAAGATGGTTAAGCCGTGCTAGGGGGGGGGGGGAAGTGGGGCAGCGCGGCGCTTTGTTAGCGACATCAGCAATTGGGTGATGCGGCATAAAGTAACAAACGGCCATGAAGAGCTTTTGTAATTTGTTCAAACTTTATATAGTGGTTAAATAACATCGACAACGAATACTGTATTTGTGTTATTTGCCTGAACATGAAACATCTCACCCAGAGTATTTCGCCTCGGGCGGCTGCCTGTCTCGAGGTTTTTACGTTTTCGATGTCCGCTTCTCACACTTCGCCTGCTGCAGATAGACTGAATTGAGCAGTATAGAGAAGTTGCTTGCATTCATGCTATGATTGACCGGGCAATCAACATTCTATTGCAAAATGTGTATTGATAACCGTTCTATTCCTAGTAGACCATTGGACGCGGCGCTTCTGTTTAGCGGCATGATCCTAAATCTGGGTACATCGCGATTAAATGCTGCAGTGTTATGTTAAAGTAAAGAAAATATTATGAGGCAGGAAAAGAACGGTCAATGCAAACTGACAAAACAAACGTAGAAAAAGAACCAGAGGAATTGAACACAGAACTAGGCCAGCTATGTCCTGGTCGAAAAGTGGCCGACAAGCCGATAGGCATGCTCCGTGGAATGGAAATGTCGAGGGCTGGTAATTGTAGGTCAATTCAGCAAGCCTACTTGGATGAGTAGTTCATGGGTAATTCAAAGCCCTTCTTTATCTGATAACGATGTTTTATACCAGTTTGAAACGAATAGCTTAGGGAATGACAGCAACTGGTTTAGGGCATTTGCTTTAATATTTGGGTCGAGATAAATAGTAATAAACAGGCAATTAAATTATGGCGGGGAAGAGTGGAGTGGCAGATTCGACGAAGAATAATCTGCTCGACCGGGGCTTGGATTGAACAATTGTTTTAAATTACCCTTCTACACACCAAATGCCCCGGGATCTCAAATATGTGTAGATAAATTAAATTGTTAGGCTACACTGGTTGAATGACTGTGTAAAATAATTGATTGTCTAGAAATTGATTGATCAGGCTCCCTACCCCATCGAATCACCACTTCCCACCATCTCCTATGCAATATAGTTATTAAAAATATCACATTAGCCCCAGAATTTTCTGCCCGCAACTAACATTTTTCCGCTTTCCAGCCACATCTGAATACTTCATTTCATATGAGATACCGACGAGAGGTTACCAACTGCAGTTCATGGGCGTCTCAGGCGGGTTTAGCGCAAATTGGCCATGAACGAGCCTGAACCAGTGCTGTGATTTAACCGAGATTTCTTCGAGATTTTTTCAGACAAGGGAGAGTCCAAGGCAGATTGTGCACTTGCTGATTGAGAGGAAAGGTATAGTTGCTAGGCTCGATGAGAGCAAGGAGGGTAGCGAATTGAGTGTTGAATCTTGTCTTGCAGATTCGGGCACCAAACTCCATCATACTGGTCTTTCTCCTTGACTGTAAATCCGGAAAAGGGCGTGACCTCAACCCGCGTGGGTTCCATTATAAAACGTATTTGTAAAGAATGAGTAGGGCTAGTAGAAGTTGTTGTTTCTGAATAAAATTGATAAAAGGCTTCGAAGATTAGACTGCAATTAAAAGACAAGAAAAACATAATTGCTCGCACTCATGGTCTCCCGCATTTGCGTAAAGGCAAGGGAAAACTACCTGGAGAATAAAAAAACCTTGCCCGGAGCCAACAAAAAACCATTTAAGCACCAAGATCTTGAAGACTTCGTTCCAGAATTTCTTGGAAATGGCGAGCTTCGTCGCGACGAAGGCTAACCTGTCTGGACTCGGCTGCCATCCGAAGCAAGTCGTCATTCTCGTAGCCGCTTACAAGGACCGGCGCAAAAACATTTGGAAGCTTGGCAATGATATGGCGTTCAATTACCTGCCGACAGACATTGTCTACGAAAGTCTTCATGGCGACCTATGATGCTGTTAGGAAGACCAAACATAGGGTATTCAGGGAGGTGTACTAACTTTGTAGTAGGCACTTAGATCATTTTGAGCTTCGGAGCAAGATTGCTTCGTCATGTCGACGATCACCCGGTCTTGGAGGGAGGTGACGAGTTTGTCAATCTCCCCAGATGAGTTATTCACATGGAATTTTCCATTCCAATCCTGCTCGATTGCGCTGTGCATTGAATCATGAATTTGCCGCTTGGATTGATCACTGCGAGATTTCTGAATGTTGTCCGTGTAATAGTGGTTATACGTGATTGGCTGGCGGGCCTCATCTTCAAGCAAGGTGTCCAAGTCATCAATCGCGCGCTGGAGATTCGCTTGAACGGACTTCTCCACGGAATGAAGGACATTTTGGCGGACCTTGTTGTCCTTGATCACGAATTTCGCTGCGGCTTGTAAAAACCGAGAGACCAATTCTGCGACAGCGTCAACGTGATCGCGAGCGATTCTACCCCACCGGGTAGATTGCGAGTGAAAAAGCTCCGCGAGCAGCGCATGGTTGTAGTTTCCTGGCAGCTCTCTTCCCCGTGTCCGATAATACACCTGGCATCATTAGGTTTGATCAATGTTGGCCGGGGGCCTTAACTTACTTGTTTTACCCACGCAGCCATGCCTTCTTTGCTCACAAGGATCTGGTCTTCTTCATTCTCAGAGCTTGGTGCCTCCTCAGAAGAGTCACTGCCCTCCGAAGATACTATTTTGCGCTTCTGACCAAACTCCCTCATGTAGTTTGCAAACTTTTCGTTTTCCAGATGGACCATCGCGCGCAGGCGGTTACCAAAAGCACCGCCTCGGGACTCAAAAAACGTCGCGTCACGGCCGCCATAGGCTCCGTCAATGCCAGCCTGCAACAGAGCATGAAAGTCGGCACTGATACGTGTCAAGTACATACGAATCTGACTTGCTGTATTTCGTTCTGTCCCAAGAGCAGAGAGTTCTTGACTGTTTTGTTTGAGAAGCTCACGCAACTCTTCTCGTACTTTCGGCAGCTCACGTTCGATGTGACTATCCAAAAGATCTTGCAGAAATACACGAAGGTTTTCGATTCCAACACGTGATGGGTCCAGTCCAAGCCCCCTCCATGGTTCGCTGGAGAAGAAATCATGCTCCGCACGCTGTCTTGCATCTGGGGTTATGCCACGCAGCAATTCGGCAGGAGCGGGATTTTTGAGGAGAAAAAAGCCGAGATTGAGCTTCGTACGATCCATATTCTTGGCCAGTCGTGCTACTCGTTGCTCGGTCCCGGCGTTGATGAGATCTGGTTTCGTAATAATCCCGACCGTTCTCACACCATCTTTATCGTGATGGCGGGCACGTTGGATGATACCCTGAGTATCAACATCACTACTTGCTGGAACAACCGCAAGCACGATAGTGCGCGAGCTTTTCAGGTACGAATCGACCAAGTCGCTGACCAGCTGGACATCACGCTCATCCTCGGAAACAGATATCAATCCAGGTAGATCAACAATAGTCAGATGGAGTCCCGTATTGCCGACCAACTCCAATCGCAGAACATCAGCGGCAAATGTGGGAGCATCCACCTCACTCTCAGACGTGCGAACTCCCATGATTTGACCTGCCGCCCTGATGATATCGGGGAGCTCGCCAAAGTCACGGAACTCTATGCGAAATGAAGCCAGGCGTGCTTTATCTTCGTCTTCGCGCGCTGAATGAGGAGTAATTGTCGCAGTCATGCGGTTCTCTTGCTGAGCATGCCGCATGACAATTTCTGTCGCGAATCTAGTGCACAAGCCATCCTCTCGTGGGAAGGGAATCCCGCTGATTCCCTCCAGCACGGAGCTTTTGCCTGCAGATTGGTCGCCGCATACCACTAGCTGTGGCAATGCAACATGGTCGCCAACTCCGTTGGCGCGAACACGGTCGATTTGGTTGAGTCGCTGGGACGTTCTCGATGATTGAAGGCCAAGGTCGTTGCCAACCCGACGGAAGTCGATTGCGGTCCAATCATTTTCCGAACTCTCTGAACTCTCCGAAGCCTCCAAGGTTTCGGTCGGAGATGCCATCTTACAGAACAGGTCTCTGGCGAGGGTGTTTGGTATGGTTTGATTTGATTGGTTCAATGGGTTGGTAGAGTTTGGGGACATAGATATAAAAAGTGAACCGGCCTCTTTATACCCTGCGATCAACCTCCGCCTGAGCTGAAAACAGGCCTTGCATTCAACCACCTAGATCGTCCAAGTTACTCAACCAAATCGACCGTGTAACAGGCGTTGTTGGCGACCAGGTTGCAAACAGCCAGGCTCATCTGATGATCAATGTGACAGGCTGGTTGCCAATTTAAATGCACGCTGTAGAGTATTTGCCAGGGCGGTGTGACATTACGATCTGGAATGTAAGAATTCGAAAGGACGAGCCCCTCGCCGTCTGCAGCCAATAAAGCTCATCTCCTCGCGTAGACGGATGCTCACGGCATATTGAATTGCCAATGAACGCATAGAATTCGAGTTCTCCGGATTTTCCAAGGTTGGATGCACCCGAGAATGCTTATGTCGATCGTACAACCCTTCGTAATCTAGGCCCTCCGTAAGGGATAGAGGCTCAATGTCTTATCCCTGCATTACTCGATTGGAAAGTTTGACGGTGAAGGCTGACAGCATTGCGTTACAACCAACTCTTTTGTTCTATCTCAAACAACAATCGTAAATGCTTTCAAGATTAGGAGCCGACTCTTCGGACCAGGATCCGCATTATACCTCACTCAGGTTAAGGACAGGTAGATGACACAAATTATTAATGTAGCGCTGCCGGCGATTTTCAACGAACACCTACCTCATCGCAATATCAGTGCCATGGTGTGGGATTGGTGACTGGCATGATAATAACTTGCGTGGTTGAATGAGGTAAGGAATTCTAGATTGCCAAGAGATGAGATTACTGTAATGTACGCCAGCTCATCGAAGGTACATCGACAAATCCACGGCTACGGAAGGATGTCCCAATACGGACTAGTGCACTTTAGATGAAGTCTTGGAAAACAAAGAGAGAGAGGGAGGGATTGGAGGTAAGACTGAGTCCGAATATCACTGTAATATCCATAACTGATCCTACCGAGATAACATTCCAAATTGATAACAATTATCCAGTCTCTGTGGTTCGAATTTGTTGATAAGCGAGGGGTTCAGAATCACTTTGTAGTCGTCGCTCATGATGCTGAATTGGAGACTGTCTCACTAAACGGTCCCTCTGACCTCTCGCCAGCAGGCCCAACCCTTTTTTTGTTCATCAGGGCAATGAACTCCCTCAGGATAGGTTTGTTTTGACCGTTGGGTCCTCCAAATATCTCCAAATTCTGGTCCTCTGTCATCGGCTGTCCGCTCTGTACAACCCTAGCCCATAATCCTAGCATCCGGTCCAACTCTCTCCATACATGGTTTTCCGAATCACATATCCCGGTTATAGTCAAAGGCGGTCCAAATGAATCCCCAAAGTCCTTCTTGACAACTGCGTAGTACGATATCCAGTCATCGGTTTCAATGTCAATATCGTAGTCGCTATTGCCCCAGATAGTGACACAGCTGGCTTGAATGCGTTGGCTTTGTGGGGAGGACATCGGCAGATATGTAGCTTTGTTTTGCTAATGGCAGATGCAAGAATCTTGGGCGTTGAGAGAGAAGAATATCTTGAATCAGGGAGGTTCAACTCTGGGGGGTGAAATATTTTGGTGAACTCGAACGTGAGTGTGATACCAAGGAAAACATCAAACAATTTATGTAAATACTTGTCCTACAGAAAGCGTACATTCTTCCGAGGACATTGGAAGGCCCTGAAATCAACCTTGCCACGCGCGTGACTGGGAATGCAGTAGGTTTCCAAAATTAAGCCACAGATACGACTGTAGCTGCACACCAGTGCAGCTTTGCCGACGTAGCCGCCAAATTGAGCAAACAACCCCGGAGGACAGGAGGCCAAGAAGCGGCAGTGACGGCCTCATTGGGCCTGGGAAGATAGCCTAGAAATGGCAGAGTATTTATCTCATGGGTTATTTGGGAAGACTCGCAGCGATTCATCATTATCGCAGGCATGACGCATAAATGTACACGGGCCAGGACAGTAGATAATCCGGGCACACCGGCATGAGAAACGTAAGAAGCTCATTGCAGCTTTAGGCACCAGAGTTTTTAGCTTTTAGCCTATTTTGGCTGTTTTTCTTTGATAAATCGTGGTGAGAAGCTAAACATCTTTTGCGGGAAAGAATTATCCTGCAAGGGGGAAAACACAATCGCGAGACTGATGCTGGTCCTTGCAAGTATGGTAGTTAGTGAAAGGGCAAAAGAAGCCGAGTACGGCTGGAAGTTTATTGATCTCGATGATCCCATCTGGTGAATGGACGACTTGGGTAGTGCAAGTAGCCATATCTTACATCTTGGAACTGGCAATGAGCTGCAGTATTAAACCTTTGTGTGCGTTCCAGGTGATTTTTTCCAAGCAGATACCAGGAGAGGTTTTTGGCGGGCGTAGCACCAACCGTGCGTCCCATGACGCTATGCGGTATTGGTTACACTGCAGAGCGTTTTCACCGCCGGTTTTGCTTCTTGCCTAATATAGCGCATAGTGTCAGAAATGAGGTGTAAAGTGAGCGTACTGGTCAATTCACGATGGTAAAATTCTCTAACTAACTAAAAACAACAATGGTCCGTTTTTGACAATCTGGTCGGACACATAATTAGTAAGCCATTTGCATAGTCTAAAATCACATGATTCAATGGTATTGGACTCGGTAATCCAGGTAATCAGTCTGTTTTCTGACACATAGATCTGTTTAACTGAGCCTGATCACGTGAACGATGAGGCCGACGACTTTATGGATGACCTTGTTGATTGCATATCAATACAATCCGACCCTGAAGAGATTGTACAAACGGAGTATTGAAAGAATAGTGTGTAAGCCGATGCGCAGATTCATTGGAAGGTGAGAAATGGGGAGGTACCAGTGACTGAAAATCGTGCATCTCCATGACCTTCCACAATAGCTCAAATATCACAATCTGTTCAATGGCTGGTATTGACGGCCTTTCTTTATCGAAGCGAACAGATCATTGAAGGCATCGCTTGTGATGGTTCTGGTAAGACAAATTTACAGAAATATTTGATTCTTTACCCGTTGTTTACTTCCCTTCATGATTGAATGTTGCAATGTTCAGCTAGAAACAGCTGGTTATTACCTCGCCAAATAAGTGGGTCAATTGATCACCATCAATTAACAACCCTCAAAACGCCACCGGACATTGTTACTTTTGTCTCTGGGATCTTACTATCTCAGGAGACATTTTCATTATTGAAATGCCAAAGGGAGGGGTGTACCGTACGAGCAGAATGCCGAGGTTGCCTAGATACATACAAATACACAGAGAGATAAAGTCAAAGGAATAAAACAGCAAAGCAGGGCTGGCTACTGCTCTGGTCAATAAAGTGGCTGGGAAGTCGGAAAATTAATTTTTGGCAGGAAAATGCGGATAGCTGTTTAAGTTAATTGAAAGGTTGATTGCATGGAGCAACTAGAGATTTATAATAAAAAACAGGTAATTAAGTGATGGCAGGGAGAGTGGAGTGTAAATCCGATGAAATGAACAAACAATCTGCTCAGCCGAGGTTTGAAGTAAACAGTTGTTTGTAGTTGCTCGTTTTGCACACCATCACAATTCTCTGATATCTTAATATGACCAAACAAAACCAAATTGTGAGGTCAGACCGGTTGAATTACTGTAAAAAATAATTGTTTGCATAGGAATTGGTTGACCAGGTTAACTACCCCATTGAATCACCGCTCCCCTCAATCGCCCATCCAATCTGGCTAATAACCTATTGAATTACCAGCCCCCAACATTTTCTGTCAGCAAATCTTATTTTTCCTCCAGCCATAATGAAATGTTACTCTTGACCAAGGATAGCCACTTCCCAGTGTGTATTTGTTTAATCCATGGCATGTTCGCGTTCCCACTCGTCAAAGATATGTAGGCGTGACCCTCCAATGCTCGCAAACTTATGCAGTGACCAGACAAAATATCGTATATTCTTGGGGGTAAAATACTGTAAAATATTTGGTACTTGTTGAATTCGGGATCCCATTTGTGCTTGGGATTCCAATCATGTTTTTCGTTGCTGGAGTACCAACTCTCTCCGACCTTGTCCGTGCCATGCTTGTCGGAGGGGGCGCCATAACGCGAGAGAGAATGCGAGTGTTCGGCGAGGGGTAGAGCATTGAAAGCTGCCACGGAACCAAGCAAACCAAAAACGCAGTATTTGAACATCATCTTGAGCGAATCGGTACCTAGTACAACAATGGTGTCCTCGGTTGATACAAGAAAGTTATAAGCGCCAAATGTTAACACTTGTCACATAAAATATACTCAATGGCAAGCATTCATAATTCACCCCGTCCTAGAGCACTTCGGGGAATATTCTCTATTTCCATGGAAAGTCTGTGTCAGCGAGGGTTTCTAGACCAACAGAAGCAATGAAAACGGAAGGATTACAGGACATCGAGTACAGACGCGTTAGTCCACCTATCCAGCAATATAGTGACCTCACAATTATTTCTTTGTCTTAGTTGGACCTGATTACCCCAGTGACCGGGTGACTGGGAAGGCAAATTGGCGCTCGGTGAACAACAGAAACAAAACAGCGAGCTAAAAGAGCCGGTTCAAGGGGTGGTCACGGATTTTTGATTGTTGGATTTATTATTCTTCGCGTGACTGGTCTTCAAATAGTACTTCGTCCTTACCTATCTGCCTTCCCAGTGCACCGACGGAGGAGGCGTGCATCAACATTACAAATAAAGCTTTTGCGGGGTGCAACTCCTTTGCTATCCAGACTTCATCCTTGTCGCATGGGTTCGGAATTCTAAAGCTTTTGACCAGAACCTTTCCTATGTCATAATCACGTTCTGATGATAGATAGGGTGTACCGCTCGACTGGGGAAAGCTTGGCTCAGATGAAAGCAACCCAAATGGGGAGCCCACTAACCCGTTTGGTTGAATGGGACTGGCTGTAGTGTGCATCGGAGGTAAAGGTTGAGGAGCAGTTTGGTCAGGTGTTGATACTAGCTTTATTGGCATAGGTTGCTGCACGGCTTGAGAAGGCCTAGGAGGGCTTGACGGCAGATCATCAACTACCGTGGGAGGAACTGATGGAGTCGAAGGCAGCCCGTCAATATTTTGATCTTCCAAAGGGTCGACTGGAGCAGGGGAACGCCGTGACAGGGTTGGATTATCACTGCTGTCATGCCTTCTCTTCAGCTGAGAGAGATAAAATGGGCTCGGTTCATCGACTGGCGACTCATCAATTTCCTCCGCACTAGAGCTCTGGAAGTCTGATGAAAGGCCTAGGTGTAGTGGGGGCCCTGTTGAAGACCTTAGCCCACGTTGATCATAGAGTCGTGGTGCCGGTTCTTCTTCGCGCAGGAATTGCGCCAGCACCAATTCTTTGTTTGTGAGAACGAACCCAAACCGTGTACGAAGCATCTTTGCGTAGTGCTGGACCTGAGCCAGGTAACTCCGATGGCACGAATGTGTACCTGCAATAGTGTCCTTGGCCTTTTCATCCACCTCACTAGAAGCTAATCGCCGGCTTACCAGCTTTGTATCCCCGACTGCAACGACCTTCCCACAAAATGCAAGTTCCTCCAGGTTCGGGAAGCTATCATCGTGCGGTTTGTATTCGCCTTCTAAGGCAATCCAGTCGGGCAGTATAACCGTTCTTTTACCACCTTTCACATCAGGATCATGACTATCAAAAGCGCCTGGGCACGTTATGATGGTAATGCGGCGATCCCCTGATGGGATTGCATGCTGAAGAGCGATATTCACACGAGTAACCAAAGTACTGGAGTACAGATTCTCCAGCATTCTTTCAGAATATATAACGCGGGAAACGTCCGATATCCATGCCTGCCATCGGGGGGTGAACTCCGTTTCCAAGAAATGACGAAGAACGGGCACAGAGCGAATATCGTAGGAATAGAACGAGTGCCATGGTTGAGTCTGTCCAAGGACTTCGTAGCGCCTGTCAACGGACGTAGATCGAGCCGAGTCTGCAAGCGTGTGACGGAGTTCCTCTGCATCCACAACCCAAGGCTCAAGGAAATCAGCGACTGTCAAAGACATAAGACTACTTTGATCGAGAGAGGCGTGATAGGCGTGTTCCAAGACGGCTCTGAAACGCAGCAATAAGAGAGCATTAGCAGACGAAACCGAGAGTTCAAGTAGGATTGGGAAAGGAAAGAGATGTGATGAATGAGCAAAATTCTAAAGAGAAGGGACCACACGCCCTAACTTTGCCACGACACCTTCTAATAAGATCAAAGCATGAAGATAAGCGAGAAGTTATGGCTGTGAAGGCTGATGTCGCAACATGTGCGGAGAAGGTATTCAATCTGTTGATGACGTAATCTACTGGTAAACAAATCTCGCAGAAGACGACCCTTCCGTTGCAACACTCGAGCCCTTCTCTTTTTTCTCGCTCCAAACCATTTTGCAGCATTCTTACAATGGAATCGGCCCAGGACAGGTCACCGCATCGGCTCACCTGGCCGGATCAGAGCCTGCCACGGAAACCTTCGCCCATGGGACCTAAGGAGCAACCAGGACTAAGTCGCGGTCACCGAAATACAGCCAAACGCGCCCATCACGGGGGAATCAGCGATGTGCTTGCTATTTCAAACACTGCAAACCTTGCTAAGTCATACTGGAAAGTTGTTCATCGCCAAGTTTGTCTCCTTCCGACTCTTGAAGAGTTCCGCCACAATAATTAACCACGGCGATTTGGCTTTAGTTTGGCGACGATGACTCATTTCGTGAATATCATATATTAAGAACTCTCCGCCAGATTCCTTCTAGATTAATTGACCACCCTCGCGTCTCCGAACCCAATTCCAGCGGCAAAGTCTTTTGGATTAAATCGCCGCGCCTCCGCTGGGTACCGCTGTTACTCCGTGTCAAAGACCGGGCCTTCGATCACGATTCATTGCTCGAAATGCAGTGGGCTCTACAAATTTATATCGGGTTGTTATACAGCAAAGGAGTTGCGTATCAAGTCAAACCGGAGTATATGTGTCCCGTCAGAATGGAGTCGGGCCGCTGGAAATTGTATTTGGGTGGCTGGATGGAAGCTGAATTCGATCGGAGCAAAACCCGGGTACAGTCAGCGGAGTGGAAAACGCGAGAAGGAACGCAATATGAAGAAATAAAGCGGATTTTTGCAGAAGCACGAGCTGCGGTCACCGGACGATACCATTGATATCGAAGATCAAATTTCATCCAGTGGCAATGTGGACACAAATTACATTGAATCCATATTCTCAATGAGGCTCACTTGTCGAATCTACATTAGAAATTCAGCGGCTCTGCTGCATTGGATTGGAGAATAGGCCCTGCAAGCTTATCATGGTCATCCCTTCTTTATCGACGTCATGAGGCCATTGATCACATTGCTTCTGATCCTTCTAGTGAACAGGATGGAAGTAAAACCTGTCATTAATAGACAAGACATTGAATATGTGCAGTTCTCTTACCTCGCGTTTTGTACGTATCCTCATGAGCAGACACAGTAGGTATTATGAAAATTAGAAAACATCGGCGGTCCTTAATTAGCACAATACTCGCGCGATTACATTCATGAGCCTCATTGAGGCCTCAACCTTCTTTTCATAGCTGCCATGATGCAACTAATTCATATTACCGATCTTGTTCTTCGAAACACGGTCGCACTATAATTTCAAGGAGACTATTTGCACTGTTACCCAAACAACACTGGTGACGATAAGAGGTTTGTCTTTCGCAGTGGTGGTAGAAAGCGTACTGGTAGATGGAGTACTGGTAGATGAAGTGCTGGTAGGTAGAGTATGTCGAGCTGGCTGTAGAAGAGCTGGTCAATTGAAAACTGATCGCCCACTATTTCTGGCGCGTCACGGCTCTCTGGCCTGAATACAATCATGATGTTTTTTGATCTGTTGCACTCTGTAAAGCTTTTGACATGCTCTCTCAATTTGGGGTCATCCTGCCCTTCCCGGCTATCGTCGTTTGCTTGTTTGGGGATACATACGAGATCTCGATGTAGGCCTGACTGGACGAGCAGATAGATGGTACTCCTTTGGGTGTGGCATGTCGTGATTGACAGGGAGCTCGCTCCATTCCCATATAGAGGTACAGTGGATTGCCACAAAATACCAATGGGCGTGATAATTGCGACTGTTCACCGAGCCGTCGAACGATTTCTGGACGTCGGCTTTCATAAACCCTGCAAACCTCACACAATAGAAATCGCACAATTCTTGAGATGGTCCTTCGAGTAAGTCTAGATACATTACTCCTCAAGGCAAATAGCTCGCTGCTAGCAAGGTTGCGACTGGCCATCGCAACATCATTGGGGCAGACTTGCCCAACTTTACTGACCCAGATGCACTGCAGACGAAGTCGTGGATCACCTAAGGCGAGAATGAAAAGAAATTTGGACTGATCGGAGAGTAACGTTTTCATATTGTGGCCGGAGAAGGATTTTAATGAGGTGTATGAGAGCAGGCCTTCGGATGGAATTGTGATTGGAGAGGCAGTAACCCTTTTGTAGGAAGAGAAATCTGGTCTTTATTAAACAAGAACAAGTAAAGCCAATCCAGAGACATATTCGACAATACATATGATTCTTCGCCTTAAGCATATAACCGATATCAATGGCTGTTTGTGATATTCAAACATAATCTACATAAAACCCGAACAATGCATTCGAACAAGTGGAATGTCTCGCCACGCCAAAATCGTTGAGCCCTTCCGTTTTACAGGCGTTTAACTGTTCCATTTCATCCACGCTTCGGTCATTCATCATCTATTGCTACTGGTGATCTCAAAATTTGCTTTCATGAAAGCCGATGGCTGTACCCCACTCGAGACACCTTATTCTTGCACCTGGTCGCCTTCCTTGAGAGAACACTAGACCAGAGAGGACCACCTGTCATATTCACCTCACTGATCCTGCTCTGATTGCCGTGTTGTTTCAATCGGCTGAACGCGTCTCTCTTGAAGGCTTCTCTCCCGATGATCAAAGACAGAAACAGCGATAAAGGGTGCAACGGCCATGATTATCACCAGAGATCCATAGGCCGCCTGACCAACCCCTCCATAGTACATGATGTTGTAATACTGAAAGTTGTCATCGCCACTAAACATTTCAAAAGAGGGTTGGAAGCCGTGTACGTGGTCGGCCAGCCAGCCCCCTGTGGATAGGATCACTAAACCCAGGAGGCATTGTACGCACCCGAAGTACACCCAGGGTTCATCTTGCTCTCGTAGCCATCTGGGGCGGCCTGCAAGCACAGCCCCGGTAATGGCAAACAAGGTGGATGCGAGGGCCGCAAGCACCACATCTTTGAGAACATTGTTCATGAGATTTCTGAACGTGTTATCTGGAACGGATTTGTTGGGAGTGATGATATCGGATTTCGCTCGGTCCCGCAGAATGACCGCGAAGCGCGCGATGGCAGAGTTGAGACCTGCAAGGGCTAGTCCTATGATTGCGAGGAATAGAATGGCAAGGCGCATCCTGATCATATATTTGGTAGACATCATGGAGCGTAACGTTCTCTGAGTAAGTCGTGTTTAGTCGATTGCGTTGGTGCCTTTGAGAGAGACTTTCTTATATAAAGAATATAATAAAGTGACGATAGAAATAGAAGAGAGTAGGCGAATCCCTCTGGTTATGTTTATTTGCTCTCTACGCAAGGCCTCCGTCCCGGAAACGACTCATTATGAGGCTGAGCTCGGCCAACTTCCCATTCTGCCTTGCTTGTTCGCGTTCGCGCTCGTCAACGATACGAAGGCGTGACCCTCCATTGCTCTAATACGTAGACCGGTAGGTAAGCGATAGCGACTCCCTGGTCACCGCTGTTCCCGCCTACCCAGTCAGTCCTACAGTCCTAGTCGAGTATACAAAGGTCGGCGGGAGATTGCGCATGATAGTCAGGTTAAAAAAAATAGAAGCTGAAACATATTCGCACTATCTAATCGCCTGTTGACCATCCGATTTTGGTATTCGTAAAGCCATTAACCCGGCCGGCAATGCAGCGACATCGAAGCGGCTCTGTCAGAGGATAATTTGATAAGATATTAACGCACGAACCCGAGAACCAATGGGAGGTTGTGATTTTTTTGTGTGTTTTCGCGTTGTGGCTCATGAGCCAACTTTTAAGAAGACACCACAACTAAGGTCGGGTCGCTATATAGTATATCTGGGACACATCGCCGGCCATCATGTACACCTCTTAGTAGAGTTTGAGGCGCGACGATTCTAGATTCGTCATCTGAGCGTCAAGCGCCAACGGAATCCATATCCGTATCACCCGCAGACGAAGCATCCTGCGCTGTGGTCCAATCGCTGTCTAGCCTAGACTCCGGCTCGACGTTTCGGTGATTGAGTTGATTACGGCGACGTATAGTGCCTGGCTGGCGGCGAATGCCATTGGAAGACTTTTCTTCTTCGTCTTCACTGTCACTAAGCTCGCCAGCCTTTTCCGTATATTGATCGAATCGTCGTTGAGTAAACCGCTTGTCTTTGTTTTCATCCTCATCAAGGTCATCCATAAAGTCATCGGCCTCATCGTCCATGCCATTCAAGATAGGATTCCGTGGTATATCTGTCATCTGAACCGAAGGAGCAAATGTCGTGCGTTTGAGGTTTTCTACAACCTTGATACGGATCTTGTCCAGGTATTCTTTGGTGTTGGCGTTGTCCATGTTGGAGGGGCGGACATCGAGTCCGTAATCAGGAGCAAAGTACTGAGCTCCGTTAGCTTCATATCGTTGGCAAGATGAAAATCATCTTACCTCATAATAGTCGTTGTAAGGCAGGTCTGATCCAAGGCCCTCTCCAACAAGGATGCCGGTCTCATAAGCCCAGGTTCGTGCAACGTTGCGCATGGTATAGCCACCACCGCCAAGTATCAAAGTCGGTAGATTAAAGCTTTTGATAAAGTTGACACAATTTGCGTGCCCACGCATACTTAGGTTAAAGCAACCCAAACGGTCACCAGACAAACTGTCACCACCGCACTGCAGAACCACAGCTTCCGGGCGGTACCACTCCATTACATCCTTGATAACGGGCTCAAAAATGCTGTTGTATGAGACATCATTGATGCCGTCACGCAGAGGCAAGTTGACTGCATAGTATTTGCCTTGTCCCACACCAATGTCACGAAGCTCACCAGTGCCGGGGAAGTACTCGCCGTACTTGTGGAATGAAACAGTCATGACGCGATCGGTCGTGTAAAAGGCCTCCTCGACACCATCGCCATGGTGAACATCGATATCGACATAAAGGACTCGCTGCTTGAAGCGCAGAAGCTCGATGATTCCAAGAACAATGTCTGGAAAGTTTCAGTTCAAGACACAGGGCATGCGAAGAAATTGGGACGGGCAAGCAACCTACCATTCACGTAACAAAAGCCACTCGCTTCACTTTTCTTGGCGTGGTGCAGACCACCGGCCCAATTGACTGCGATATCACATTTGTTGCGGTTCAATCGTGCGGCTCCTTCCATGCTGCCTCCAGCACTGATTCCGCAGAACTCGAAAAGGCCGTCAAAGACTGGACAGTCGTCACCCACGTTGTATCGGTTCTGTTCCTTCGAGAAGCGATCCATATTGTCTGGCGTGACCTTGAACAGGAAATCAATGTATTCATCTGTGTGGAATTGGGTCATCTCGTATTTCGGAGCAGGTTTCGCACGCTGATAGGTCGTACGTTAGCAAGTGGCAGAGCTGAGGGAGAGAAGATAGGACTCTCACATAGATCTCCATTTTCTTGTAAAGGCCATAGTTCATGACCAGGCTGTGTGTCATGCGTATGCGATGAGGCTTCATGGGGTGACCCGAGACGTAGGCATAGTTGCCCACATCGGAGTCGTAGAAATAGGCGACTCTTTTGTTCTTAGACCCGAGAATTTGGTCAGAAAGTGGCTCCGCAGCCATGTCGCGAGATGACCGAGGAGCAATGAGAATATTGAGAAGTATACTTCAATATACATGAGATTTGGGGAACGCGGTATGGAGATAGAGAAGTATGCCGCCAGGGGTAGGCGCAATGCAGAAATACTCCCAAGAGTGTATAATGCAGCAGATTCCCAATCACTAAGTCCCGCAAAATGAAATTTAGGCAGCAGGACTTATAACGAAAGGGAGCCACTCTGTCATGGTCGAGGCTTCGAGCCCTCGAGACCTAGAAAGAATCCTCGCGTGGGAAGGAACCGAAGCCGACGGAAAGCCCACACCGCCTTGGCGGGGGAAAGCCCCAACGGCTCTAATGTTTGTGACGCATAAAAAGCAACTAACACGAAGAAAGAAAAGAGTAAGACGAGCTGTGGGCTTTATAAAAGAAGCGGTGAAAGAACAGTTCATTCGATCTACTTGCTTTAGAGGGCGGAAAAAGCCAGTGATGTTTGGATAGGCAGATACAGTACTTAACCGCAGAGGGCTTGCTCATTTACTGATTTCAATAGGTCCCATATATTGGAATGGAAGGCAAAGCCGAAAGTTATGGCGCGGAGCGGCCAGTGGTGAAAGTTGGCGGTGGTGAAAGTTGGCGGTGGTGAATGGTGGTGGTGAAAAGCGGGCGGTGATGGAGAGTGGTGGTTGAGTGAAATGTCGAATACTAAGATTGAATGCATGGTGGAAACCAGGTATAATACTGTTAGCCATCTATGTCCGCACAGATTGTTGAAAACGCGGGTTTTTTCATTTTAGTTAGAGATTCCAATATATCTGTTTTTGACCATACGTTGTCGTACCGACAGATTTCTGTCATGGAACCCTATCCAAGCAGTCACTCTAAACTCTCATGACGGAGTGAAATAAGGCAAAAGCTAAGAGAGAACATTCCGTAGCTCGAAAGATTCAAATAAAGTGTTGTATCTATCGTTACCGGTTTATTTCGCTGCATATATCGCTTTTCACTTCTTGGCCTTTTCTGGAAATCTACAAAGCATTAAAATGAAAACTGATATTTTTGCTTCGCTCTTTCTTCAAGCTCTTTGGGGAATACCTTACCTTCCTGATGGACCGTATCCTAGCTGATTGCTGTGAGGAGCCTGCATTTACAGCAACTCTCAATACATCCTTTAAGAAATCTGTTCCCCCACGGCTCCAATAATCCTTCGTACATGGCCGGAAAAGATCGAGGGACGTAAGATCTATCTCAAGGGACTGATACAAATCCCGGGAGAATCTGGCGAATGTGACATGGGGTTATTCTCACCACGCTCGCCCTATTTTCATTCTAAATACAAGCAAAACTCGTTGTACATCACTACTAGATGGTGTGAGGTTTCAAATACATCATAGCGGGTTTCCGACTCTAGATACATACGGAGGCAACCCCTCTGCATTATTCTTCATCCAACGCGTAGCGAGAGCGACTTCAAAGCCATCCGGCCACTGAGAATCGAAATGTTTTACCATCGTGCCATCTGGCAAGAACTTCTGTTTGGCATTCACGCGCTGTGGTGTATAGCCAGTCTGTTCGCTCCTGAATTGAAAGACCCACTGGTGGTGATGGCGGTGACTCTCCGTAAATTTCCCAGGCCTGAACACCCTGTCCTTCCCGCAGACAGTTCCACGAATACTCGTAAAAGTCTTTTGGGCTAATTTTTTCGAATCCATCGTGGTGAGGAGAGCGAAACCCGAGCCTTTTATTTCGCTTTGATGTATATAAGAATTAATTTTATTCAGGCAGAATGTTGTCAAAGTTTATTAAAGCGACAGACGGCATCGCCTTTTTGAGTAATGGCGGAAGTTATGGCTTTTAGCGCTACTAGATGATATGCCTTAGAAAAAGAAAAATAATTGAATGTTGCTATCCACAGAATAACATGGCCCCTTAATACACGTAGGTAGATAATATAATCAGTCAACTATATTTCTTTAATTGATTAGCTATACTGAGAAAGAGATAAATCGGTACTTCTCCGCCCAGAATAGTCTGAAAGCTCATCTATTGAGTTTGAAAACGCACAACTAAAACACAATGGAATGTGAATTCCCTGTACACACATAATTTATCATAATGCTGTCATCATAGAGATTTGTGTTGGGTATTTCAAATGACACATCATATATGAATATGTAATGTAACGTTTCAATCGTATAAATGGTCCTCATCGGCGTCAGAACATTTTCTGCAGGTGAATTTTGCTTGTTCAAAGCCCTCCAGCTCCACATGAGCAGACACGGCTTCATTCGCAATCATAAATTCTTTGTATCTGTGCAGCAGCAAGTGAGCCGTAAGTTGCAATGCTGTCTTCATCTCAGATGAGTTCTCTGAAGATGGAGAATCGAGATAGCTAGGAATCATTTCAAAATATTTCACCGTAATTTCGATCAATTCCTTGCTAATGGCCTGATTTTTGAAAGATTCTGAGGAAAGACATTCCTTTCCCACGCCCATATATTGGCGATCGTTTGAGGGCAAAGAAGAGAGATTCAAATTCGTGCTCAAATCTCCAGTCCCTGTTTGCGCACGAGCTTCCGAGTAGTGAGCAGAGCCCTTTCTTCTTTTTCTGCAGGCCTCAGCTGCATCGCAGTCCTCTAAGGTACATTTCATCGTCTTTGAATCATCTGGACTCGCGACTGTGGTGGCGACCGACGTGACTTCAGAAACAGTATCGGACGACGGCTGCTGCCGATCGCATCCGTCGAGATTTCCGTGAGTATCGGAATGAGTTGAATCCTCGAAGATGAATCTAGTCATGGGTCGGGGATTTCCTTACATAGACAAGGTTAGCGAAGAGCCATATTAAAGAAGAAAGTGGAAGGTGTTACCTTTGGAATACTGTAGGCTATGATTCCCAGCCTTTCCATGTGCTGAAATCATGGTGAATCAAATAAAACTCTTCTGGTCTCTTGGAGGATCAGCTTTGCTACTTTCAGGCTCCTTCTAGTCTTGGATAATATATTTACCGGCTAATAAAAGCTGCAGGATGTCAGATGAAAGAAAGTGGAAATAAGCATTTAGAAGTTGTCAAATTATTCCACGAGAATGAGCAGAATTGGATTCCTTAAATACGTCTGATGGAAAGGAGAACTATAGCATGTAGTCCATCTATTAGTAGTCATAATCCAGTTGAAAGGGTCCTCAGTTTAGTGCTTACTGAATGTGGGTCCTTGATCCACCTGCCATAGTGCAATCCTGGACCCTCCGCTTGTCTTGGAGTTCCTAGGAGCCATCATCAAAGACAAAGTGAAAGTTTTGCAAGAAAGCCGCAAGATGTTCAGACTAAAATATAGAATACACTCACGGTCTAGCGTCCGCAGCGCTATTATCTTATCGCCAATGAATGTCACTGTAGAAGAGACCCGCTCCTACAGCCAGCTGGTATGTACCACAACCCTCACATAATGATGATGATGATGATGAATTCATTTGCCCGATGTAGCTCGCTCTAAATATATGCTGCTATGCGGGAGTGCTGTCAGGCCTGCCGACAGCTGCAAGTGGTCCCCAGCCCACTACACGATTGATCCATGAAATCACTTTGTGATTTTCATGGTCGTTCGCCATAGAATGTAGTAGATGCCAACAAAATGAGAGAAATGCACGGATGCAGACTTGATAAGCATAAAGAAAACCCGAAATGAACGTCATTTTACCCCTGGTTCCACTCCACTTGCGATGTCCCGCCTTCCCGGGTTCGCACTAATCTCACTCCCCCTTCCTGGCAACCACCCACCCCGTCGGCTGCCGCTTGCGCGCTCGCTTGGATCAAGGGAGTACAGTGGACCTGGCACTGTACTCCTATTGGGTTCCTTCCTTCTTCGTCCGTCACACTGTCCTTAAGGGTCGTTCTTTTCATCCCCTTCTTCCACTCCTAGAGCGGTTGGGTCGACTGCTTGAAACTGGCCAAGGAGGCCGGTTTTGATCATAAAATTGGCCACAATGGTGCGCGCTTCTGGTCGTGTTAGGAGCTCCTCCCGGCTGAGAGCGATTTTTTGGTCCGACAGAGCGCGCCTCATCCGGTCGCGCTCGTCCTGATACAACGGGCATTCAAGTAGGATGTGAGTCACCGTCTGGTTGCCAAGGTCGCAGTCACACCGCGCCGATTCGCGTCGGTTGATACGGCTCAAGTAAGCACCTAGACCAATTCGCCCGGTCCGTAGCTGCATCAGAATCGATGCTGTCGCTTTACGCAAGCCCGACCAGTATTCTAGCGTCTTCTTTGTTGGTGCTTCGATCAATCGTCTCGTCGGCCGACTGGTCGTTTCCTTTGCCCATATTGTCTCCCACTCGAACTTCGCCTCACTGCGAATTCGGCGTTTGGCTGCGGCCGCGAGATGGATATATCTGTTGAGAGGGTTTCGAGACCCATCCGGTTCCTGGGCTGCATCTTTCGCGTGTTGATCCACGATCTCATTACCGATCACTTCTTGGTGTGCAGGGATCCATCTGAGTTCTGTCCGAATGCCCCTGCCCTCAAGCTGCCGGATCAGGTCGAGGCAGCCTGCTAGGTAGACTTGCCCTGACGGCATCCGCGGTCGACGGAGCGCCTTTAGCGCCGCTTGGCTATCTACGAAGATTACAATCCCATTCTTCGCCTGCTCAGCCCATGGTTCTGTGCTTTCCAGAACCATCGCAAGTGCCATCTCAATGGCTCGAAGTTCCGCTGCATAGACGGTGGATGTACTATCGTCTCCCATCTGGCTATGAGCATGTTGATCCTCGAGATCGACTACCACTGCCGCTCCGATCCTTCCTTCGATTCCGCTTCCGTCGGTGTAAAGTATCAGGGGTCTTTCTCTTGAGTCTATCATCAGGATCTGGTCGTGACGTTCCACTGCCACTTCTCTGTCCTCGATGATCACTTTTGGCGGTGCTTGCCACGGTGCCTGGACGAATGCCTTTCGACTCTCCCAGACCCTCGCCAAAGTTCCTGGGGGAGCCGTGAGGCATCCGCCCGTCTTCCAAGCTTGTGCCTCCATCGGTGACCATCCCGCCCAGTCTCTCTCGTCTGCCGGTCGACGTCGTGCCATAGTTGGTGGAACAGCGAAATCCGGTCCTGTTCGCAGTCGCAGGGCCGTTTCTTTCACCAGTCGATTCATATGAATCAAGATAGGCGGCAAGTGGAGCTCTGCATTCAGTGCCTCCGCTGCTGTAGTTCTAAGGGCTCCACTAATGAGGCACGCAGCCTGCTTTTGGATGGTCACGAAAGGCCGACTGATTGTGCGTGCCTTGAGCTTACTAATGAGCATGGGTTGATACCATACGGATACACCAAAGAGCATCTGTGGGATGATCACTGCTTGGTAAATCCTGCGCATGGCATACAGCGAGGCTCCCCATGTCGATCCCGCTAGGCTCTTTAATGCTTGAAGAGATATGTTTGCCTTTGTAGCCGCCTTCTTGCGATGATGGTCAAATTCCAGATCGGGATCCAGCCAGTATCCTAGGTATCGCTCGGCTGTCCTGGTAGCGGCCACTGTATGCCCTCGTAAAGACAGTGGCGTGTATTGCGGGTCGATTTCCTTGGTGTTCACAAAATGTACGAGTGCATATTTCTTTGGGTCGAAGACTGATGCATGTTTCTCGGCCCATTGGTCGGCTTTGCGGCATGCCGCCCCGAGTTTCTTGATGGTCTCGCGCTCGCTGTCTCCTTTGGCCATGAAGCAAACATCGTCGACCCACCCGTTGCTAGTCGCACCGTTGCCGCAGCTCTCAATGAGGTCTGCATTGTAGATGAGATAGAGGATCGGCGAAATCGGTGACCCTTGGGGGATGCCCGTCGGTGTCGGAATTCGATCGGATGTGCCTTCGGGCATGCGAATTCTTGTGCTTCGATTGTTCAGGAAGGCCCTCACCCAGGGGACGAAGTGTCCCAGGCGTCGTTTCTTGAGGTTATGTAGTAGGCGGTCGTGGGAGACATTGTCGTACGCTCCGGATACGTCTAGCATTAACAGAGACACCACCGGTTTGCCTTTTCCCCATGAGGTTTTGATTCGATCGATTATAATGTGGATAGCATGATCAGTGGATATGCCCCTTCGACCTCCTAGATGGGTGCGTGGGAGTAAACCCTCGGTTTCTACCGCGTAGCTGATCCGTCGTGCAATAACTGCCTCCAGGAATTTTCCGAGCGTGTTTAACAACGCGACTGGTCTGTAGGATTTTGCGAGTTGGTAGTCACTTTTGCCTTGCTTTCGGAGGACAACCGTGATCGAACGCTGGAAATGTGACGGGTTGTGACCAGTGTATACGCAGGCATTGAATAACTGAACTAGCGTCTCTAGTATTACCGGTATCTCGATAAGTTTGTGCCAGAGAGAGTTCGGTATACCGTCTTCTCCTGGTGCCTTTCCTGCTTTCGCTCCTCTCACTGCTTCCTGTATCTCTTGAGCCGTGACTGGCGGGAATTCGATCGGCGGCGGGTACTGAAATGAGACTGTGTCGGATAGGCATGCTGGTGGTGGTTGTGGGAAGAAGGCAGTCCGGAAGGCTTCTGCTTTTTGCTCGATTGTTTCCGCGAGAGTTCCGGGTGCTTGGGGATCTTGGACTTTCAACGAGGGGGTGATCCCCTTCTCGTAGGCCCCGTCTCGATTCCTTGCCCATTTTGCTAATCGCCACATGCCTTGCGGGCCATCTTCGATGACCTGTTGAACTCGGCGCCGGTGCGCTCTTGATAACGTCTTCTTGACAAGACGCGTTTTCTTATTGCGTGCTTCAGAGTAACACATCCAATCGTAGGGGTCCTTTGTTCTCGTATGTCTGCGACGGAGACGACGAACCGTTTTGACGGCAGCCTTGCATTCGTCGTCAAAATCGGAATTCGACCACGCTGAGGGTTTTGCCCATGGGGTTGAGTCCTCTAACATAATCTGTTCATCATCTAAGTGTTCACCCTCCAATAATCGAGGATCAAATTGTTATAGAAAGATAACTTCTATTGTCGAAAGAGCTCCAAGGCCATCCACAATAGAAATTCACTCTGCCCCTTTACAAGCGGCTCAACTAGATAGAGGATTTCTTGTTGAATTGATGTGCCTATATCGGTGCTAGAACCGGAATTAGATTGATTTTGTTATTATATACATGCTACAATGGAATTATATAAACCCAGCCAATTCCACGGGATCATAGGGGCTGCCTTCTCAGCAAAATAAACAAGATTGGTTCGCTATATCCACGTGTATGGCAGACAGCATGGACTTACCATAGTCCATAGATACTGCACACGAACATATTGAACGTCTAGAGCAGGCTATCAACCATAAGTTTGGGGAGAAGGCTCAGTGCCACGGGATCTGCTTTCACCAGGATCGCATACGAACCGACCCATCTTGGCTCCGAAGGGAACTCGTTTATGCATGTGCAGGGGAGAAGGGAATCAATCTTTTAAACGAGGTGTGGTACAACACATGGATATACCGCATCAATCTCAAGATTGACGGCGACTTGGATGAATGAACCACACGGGAGCTGCTAGGGTTACATATGAAGGTGGAGAGGATCCAATTTACGGAAAGGGGTCCCAATGAAACTACAAAGCGCATGCGCCATTTGAGAGAGGAGATCCCACGGTCAACTGATGGGTCGGTAAAGATGAAAGATACGGGCGATTGTCTATACTTCGGAAGACGATTCGAGATTGGAAGGGACATCTGATGGAAGAAGAGAGAAAAGGCGGGAGGAAATGCTACATGTACAATGGCAATATTGTTACTTAAACGAATGAAATCAATCCTCACTGGGACAGCGTGGCTGAACTGCTTTTTCTCTTTCCCAACGAGATATAAATGATACCAGATTGCAAGATCCTTCGCAATAGTTAGTGATCAGAAATTATGTTGGTAATATGGAAGGCTTACCTCCCTGAGTTATTAAAACTTTTAAGAGTTAGATATGATTGATTTTCAAACCTATTTTATTCATTTTAAACAAAACATATAGTTGAAGTTCGTCGATTTGACCCCAAGCCTGAGATACCAAGATGCATCTTTTTCTGACCTAGGCGCCATCGAAAACCAAAAGGCTTTGAATCTTGACCTCACCAAATCCACATTGGCGCAACAGTTCCCGACCACGGTGAACGGGGAACTCGGCCACAACCATTATTCTGATATTCTGAGTATGGGCACCCGCGATTTCCACAAGGCGTAGCACGGCACGAAGTGTCTGTCCCGTGGCACGTCATCCACCACCAATACCGAAGAGCCACTGGGAATTAACTACCGTTCGACCTCAATTCTATTATTCTTTGAATAATTGGTTTTCGAGATATGTGATTTAGATCTGGGGACAGAAATGGTAGGTGGAGGGAGCTTGCCAGCTTCGCGAATGAAAGCCAAGGGTTTGTCGACACGCGATGCTAATGCTGAGGCATAGGCGTAGCCGCCAGCCTCACAACATGCTATCACATTGACTTGAGCCCAGTCTCCGGTAAAGTGGCCTTGAAATAGAGATGTACACAGAGTCAGTCCACCTGGTTGCTGGGAGATGTTGAACACGTGACGGAGACTGATGCCCGGACGTGGAAAGTCAGGTACCGGGCGCACCATGTTAAGTGAGTCGCTGGAGGTCATCGGCGAAGAAAGGGAGAGGGCGTTGTTTGGCAAACTCTTTTGCCGTATCGTCTCCAGTCGTGTCATTGTCGAAGATGAGGGTGGGATAATAGCCAACGGCCGCCAAATTGGACTTGATGTGGTTTCTATATTTGCTTTCCTCGTGATGATCATCATCACTATCGCGGCTGCCTCGTCGATTCCGCCGCATTTGTTCGCTGGCCCGGACGCGAACCTCGATCAGTCTGCTGTCTGGGACCAAACGCGAGAAGGTTGCGACTGGCGCCTCATCTCTCATCCCCGTGATTAATAGCAAATGACTGGGAAATGGTTATCCTGGAAGAGTAAGATTTGACTGCGTGTCTGTCGATCGATCTCCCTTTTTGTACCGCAATGCAGAGACTATATCTCACGGTGGCTAATATGTTTAGACCTTTGGTGTCGCAATTCCAGCCTTACACATAATGCAGGTCTCAAGAGACCTGGCTGCTGACTCGACTCTCGGTTGCACTGTCGGGCCGACCCAATCCTAAGTATCGGGATTGTAAGATACGGGGTATGAATCATACCACAGTTTACTGAAAGGCACTCAGCATATGGGCTAGCGTCTTGACGGCGAGGCCCAGAATTAAGAAAAGAGTGTAAAACGGTGAAGTGCCATCCCCATCCCTGCACCGTTGCACAATTGCCATCTTTCCGAATGTAGTGTATGGGAATGTATTTGATAGAGCAGAAAGGAGCAGCGAGAACAGAAGCACCCGTTTGAATACGGCTAGCCAAGACGCTTGGTAATCCCGGCGCTTATCATTCGGCCCGAATGATTCGGGTCGCCCACGTGACCTATCCTTGACCTCTCCTATCACCACGTGTTTATCATGGGATTAAGCCACAGCCACCGAGAGAGAAAGTAAAAAGAAAATCCAAATAAATCCAAAAAAGTGACTCCTCGGTACGATAATGTCGCTGGAAAACAAACACCCCAAAATCCCCCATTCCTCCACCGATACTACTCCGCCAATTCGTGAGCAGTGGGCGCGCCCGACCGAAATGTTCGAGCCTGACGCTACGCAGTCCCAGCCCASGGATGAACTCGACACGGAGATCCGAGAAGCCCAGTGCCAGCTCGCAAAGCTGAGACAGCAGCGCTGGCTCATTGAGCTCCAACAGCAGCTTGCTGATGAGCAGTCAGCGCTTGAGAAGGCCTGGAACCGGCTCGCGGCTACCACTAACAAAGATCGCTCGCCCACTATCGGCCCTGTTGTGAAGGACTCAGTCAAAACACAATACAGGAAAACTGCCGCTGCACGGATGCAAAACGGAGATAGTAGATATGGCATTATCCAAGCTTCAAACAATAATCTTACTGCACCATCTGAGCAGAATGTCAGTCCCTCTTTCCGTCCGCCCCAGCCCAACTCTTCGCACTTTAAACCTGAGAATACTGTCTCGAATGGCCCCGCGAATCCAATGACAAAATCGTTACGGGAATTGGCTACAGCTAATAGGTCGACCGCGTTACCTCCCCCATGCTCGGCCAATCTAAACACCCAAGCTCCCCCGGCCCCCAAGGTGCCAGTCTACCATGGTCGAGCCCTCGGGGAATTCAAGAACTACGCTAGGGTCCTGGAGCGTCATTTCAAAATATATCCAGAATGGTACAAAACCGACGAGCGCAAAATCAACTGCGCCCGAACGCACGTTGCCTTTGATTTGGAGAATGAGTGGAATCGACGGATACACGACATTCCCAGTAAGCAAATTACATTTGGTGGATTTTGCACATTTCTTATTCACCAGCTTCGGAATGGAGTCTATCCGGAGGTGGCCAAGGCGCGATACATGGAAAGCCACCAGCGCCCATTTCAGTCCGTGACTGATTTCTCCAATTGGATACAGCAATGGGAGCCACATTTCTGTAATAATTTTTCGGACCGTGATCGCATGCGTCATCTCTTTGAGCACCTGACGAATACAGTCCGCAACAAGGCTGACAAAACTCACCTGGACTTCACCCATTATAACGATTTCGTCGTCTACCTGCAAAGGGTCGAGGACTCTATTGATAAACGTGCCGGGCCACTAGGCAAGAAGCTTAACAATCCCAGGAAGCGACTTCGCACCCACAGCTGAGCCAACCCCGTTGATCCGGTGGAGATTCCGGCGGCTTCCATTGAGATTCAATCTACGCGTATCCAAATATGAGCGAGCCCTGGCAGAATGTCATTAGAACAAAATCAACACGTGCACGCTTTCTGCAAAGGCTTATATTTGCCAATACAACGTGAAACTCATGGGCATTATCGTTTGCCATTTCGTGGAGCCAACCTGGAACAGAATGGCGGTCTCCACACCCTGGATACACCCGCCAGCAATGCCAACGGCGTTTGATGATCCCCCTCTACCATCACGCCTTTAGAATTCAAGCATGCTGAATTGATTGGTTGGTCTTGGTTGGTCTTTCATCCCAGTCTTGGTAGTATATCGTGATTTGGTGATCCAACATCACCCCAGCCTCTTATTCTCGTCAACCGGTAGAGTGAACAACACAGCATGCTTTGGGCCGAGAAACGTATCGAAATCGGCATGATATTCGTCCATTTTCGAAACGATGAGTGACCATACAAGCTCTGGCTCTTTCATGTCTCTCGGAAACCAAATGCCGATCTTATGCGTGTCTGATGGGCGGTTATTTCGAAAATTAAGGTACTGTGAGCATAAAAGCTTGTGCGCTGGCCCGTCTCATTGCTGACATCTTTGGAACAGTACCAGGTGGAATGGCAGTGATGACACAAACCATCTTTGGGGCGGGGCATTTGGCAGATAACGCAAAGACTCTTCAAGTCATGATAAAATATCCTTTGTGGGCCGAGAGATCTGGGATTCAATCTGCAAGGCTGTTAGCTATACCCTGTCCAAAGTCGAATTTATGTGTCCGTACAGGATTTGCATGTTTTGCCGATATTCCTGGCTTCTCTTATCGGCTATTTCTCTAAGTGCATGCTGTCTGGCGAGTAGGCACCAGATCGTTACTCAAGCTTACCAGTGACAGAGGAAATGGACACTTTAGCAGATTCACGAGGCCCACCCAAGCTCCTCTCTCCTTTTTGATTCATTTGCACTTATTTGAAAGTTCTGGCTTGCCCATAAGGTAACAAGACATATCATCATGTAATCAATGGGGTAAACAACTGGATATATGACTATACAGGAACATCGCTATTCCGGGGCTAGTCTAGATATAGTATAGTATATCTTGGTGTAAGCGGGATGGCTCCACAAGGCTATGAGCTGGAGAAGGGCTCTCCTGTTCCCAACATTGTTCTGATCAAAGAATTTATCTGGTGGTACACGATTTCTACGAGAGGACGGCTTCGACCAGATGGAAGGCCCGCGGCGAGCACTACTTTGACGTGCGCCGAGAGATTTATCAGGGGTTTTGCGACAGCCACAGGAAATATGGTTGCTGAAGAGGATTGTTTGGAGACTTACAGAGTCAATATAGTCCGTTTTGCGAAAGCTTTTGGTGTTGAATCTCACTTTCTCATAGTGGATCAGATTCGAGCTGCATGGTCCCGGGACTTACAGGAGAGATCACTACATGTAAAGAGGCAGAAGTCTTAAAGGCTTTGCTTCTTGTGCCTCTGCAAAAAGTGGTGGCTTATTTACTGGTCGTGATTCTTCCAATGAGTGTGCAACGCTCAAAGTCAAAAGACAAATTGGCTTCAAACCGTCATTACATTATTGGTGAGTGGGCTAACTGATCTCATTCAATTTTCCGCCCTCAATTTGACGCCGGGTCGCGTTCCAGAAGTCACTTTTGTTTATATGATCTAAGAAGACGATTGTTTAAATAGAAGCCGCCTAAGCTGCATGGGTAACACCCCTCAAGTTGAAAGAATACACATAGAGGGAGAATAAAACGCAGAATCACGGCTAGCTATGCCGTGATCAAAAATGTGGCCGGAAAGCGAAAAGGTGTAATTTGTTAAATGAACATATCGAGGGCCCGTAATCATTGAATCATTAAATAGACTCGCGTTGGGAGCGAATGGTTGAGGGCGCTGGCTTCGAAGAACGAATCGGCATAACTCAATTAACCACCCTCAAAATGGCACTGGACTGTGTTGCACCAGTCACTTTTGTTTCTGGGATCTTACTATCTCAGGAGACATTTTCAGTATTGAAATGCCAAAAGGGAGGGATGTATCGTACGAGCAGAGTGCCGAAGCTGTTTGGGTAACACGATTCAAATTGGCAGAATACACAGAGAGATGATATCAGAGGAATACAAACACAAAAGCAGGGCTAGCTACTGCTCTGGTCAAGAAAGTGGCTGGGAAGTCAGAAGATATCATTTGGTGGGAAAATGCGGAGGGCTGGTAAAGCCAATTACACACAATTTATTGCATGGAAAATCAAGGATAACCCCACGGTCTACATAATTTGACAACGATGTTTGATGACAATCTAAACATAGTAGCATAGGGGATGACAGCAACTAGTTCAGAGCAATATGGCAATAAACAAGTAATCAAGGGATGACAGGGAGAGTGGAGTGTAGATTCGACGAAATGAACAATTTGCTCAACCGGGGTTTGAGTAAATAGTTGTTTTTAGTTATTCATTCGTTCTCTACTCTAAATGCTCTAAGATCCCGTCATCACCAGATTACAGGCCAGACCGGCTGAACAACCGTGCAAAACACAATTGATTTGCTAAGAAATTAGAATGACCACTCTGCGGGTCACTGCGGCTCACTGAGGGCCTTACAGGGGTGTGGCAACAAAAAAGTACCACGACAGGCACATTAGCTGGACTTGGCCGGAGCAAGTATAGATGAAGCTCAATCCCGAGTTATGCTATGAGATCTTATTCTCTCCTATTGCTTATCCTGCAATGAGCCGCGCTCTGTTTACTGAAGAAGAGGTGCAATTGGCAAGTGAGCGGCGACTGAAATATATTGGAACTGCGAAAGTCAGCATTACCCAAATCCAATTCGATCCTCCTTTGCCTCGGGATCTAGATTCAAAAACTTTGGATCGACTTCGCAGGGTCTTCCGCCAGAATCGTTGTCGCCGCCTGGATGTTGATAATCATGTTCCTGCTATCGTATCGCCGCATGATCTCGCCGATGCGTTAAGGAAGGCAAACTTGTCACAGCAATCACTATTCACGACGGATGCTCGTCAGTTACCCAGAATTAATTTTCTGGAAGGGCAGCTTCTTGGACTTCATGGTCGTCACCGCGTCCAGGCCGGAGCTGAGGTGCTCCCTCCCGCTGATCGTTGGTGGACGGTGGATCTTTACTCGGATGGTAACTGTGTCGAGAAAAGATGGCTAAGCATGTGCTGACAATCATGGTAGACATTGGCGCAGAGCTCAGAACTTCCTTGGTGGAGGAATACGCCAACGAAAGAAAGCCGACGGACGGTGAAATCTATCGCAAGATTCGACAATACGAGGGCGATTACGATGAGATCTTTAGGGAGCGATGGTTTGTACGTCTATCGCGCAACAATCAGGAGCGTTTGGATCAACTGGATAACAAGAAAAATCGCCGTGTTCGAGGTGCCTTTGACAGGCTACTAACGATACCTGGGCTTTGGCCGGGTGGGATGAGGATCAGTGTAGTTCACAGACTGATAGCCTCCGGATGTGTTGAAGTGAGTTTCCAAAAACTGGCTTTTTCCACCGTGCTAATCGAAAGCTTTGTCCATCGTAGGAGGCTATAAATTATTTGCATCATATCTGGGATTTCTGGTCCTCCTTAGTTGCTTCGGACCACGCTTCACTCAAGAAGATCGACCAGAATACTGTGGAGTTCCTGCAGCTGTTGGCACCCGGTAAATCACGGACTGATGGGAAAACAGCCCGTGGAATGATCCTGAGCGGCCAAGCATTTGCTGAGTTCAGCGACGAAGAGCGACGAATCATATGCTCCCGAATACATAATTTTGATGGCCTTATCCCGTCTTTGTATACCTTTTTCGAAGACTTCAAGTACCTGGAGGCCTGCGCCCACTGTATCAAGCGGCTCTGTGGTCCGATTGATATGTCGATCTGGAGAACCATGAGTTCAATATTCATTCCACCCTCAAAAGAGGGAACCGCGACTTCAGGGGCCGCGGATTCCCTCATCCAGACCTCCGAATCTACTTTCCGACGCCAGCCGGCAACTGATATAGAACGCCTCGAGACAGGATATTTACAAATATGGCTTTATGCAATGAGGCACTATACGCTGATGCCCCCGGACCCAAAGAGCGATGACGAGTTATTGGCAAAATCAAATCGTGCCAAGCCTGATGAGAGAGCGATTTACGAGATGGCTGAACTCGCCCACCAGCTTGGCTTTCAGTCCACTGAAATCGATGCACTGATCAAGAGTTCACCCGATCATCAGATCGCACGATCGGCTCTCCTACAAGCCCGAAAGCCCAACCGGTATCGATATGATAGCCAGGATTTTGATCTTTTGGTCAATCAGATCGTGAGCTGCTTCGCCAAGGCAGTTCCCGACCGACCAGGGCAGCCCCAGGGCCTTCTGGCGGATAGCGCAATGAAGCTAAAGTCTCGTTCTGGGGAGCCACAAACACGGACTCACAAGCAAGATGGACCCTTGCTGTTCTTGGACCGTTTGCACGCTGAAGTTGAGGTTGCCGACAATGTTACCAGCTTTTTCATCCGTCGTTGTGTGTATTTTGCATTTTTTGGAAAGTCTGCATGGATTGCGATTAGTAATGTCAACCAAGCTGAGGACACTGGCCCTGATCAAGGAATGGGGGATATGCCTCCTTCGCCAATGTTCGTCGAAGAGGACGACCCCCCTGTTACTCATACGCCCGCACCAGACCCCCATCCACCTCACGAGGAACAGGGGGAGCCACAGGAGCAGACAGCTGAAGTAATTGTGGGACAAGGAGGCAGTCAAAGTCAGCAGCCATTGCGGGCGGACCAAAAAGAAAATGCGACGCGTCGACGAAGGCGAAAATTTCAAATACGCCGAGCTGTCTCGCACCGGTGGGGGATATGGACCAAGAGCTAATGGAGTTGGAACTGCCAGACGTGAATCTCTTGTCTTTGGAAGCGATAAACGGATTCGCTTTGAAACCGAAGTAGCTTTTGTATTCTATCCAGTGGCATAGGTGCCCGTGGTTTAATATAAGCTCAAGAAATCGGATATCAGGCGTTGGGCGCAGCTGTGATTTCTTTTGCTCGTGCTCTGTCAGAAATTGATCGCCAAAACCTTGCGTTTTATTAATGAAAGACATTCCGTGAAGGAGTGCTATGTTATCGGTAGTCCAGGGATATTCCACAGGCGGTGGCAGGTGAAGGGTGGAGTTTTATGGCAGACGGTACTTGCATTGATAGCGTAGTAACTTTGCCAGAAATTTGTGCAAGACGAGCAGTTGTATGCTAATTGATCTTTGTACTATAAAAATTCTTGTTGGGTTTACGGCCTCAGTGAGGACAAATGACAAAAATGAGTCTTTCAATGCTTTGCCCAGAACGTGGTTCCGAGGTGCCTGTGGGTGCTTGCAATGCATTTTGAAGTAAATCCTCTTGACAGGAGCAAGATACTTCAGGTGCATTGTGAGCGCTATGCTGGTGATTTCCACTCGAATGTGACAGGGCTTCTGATTATCAGACACTGTAGAGCAATCTAATTATTGATATACATCACATTGGTCTTTGCGACATGACGGTGATTTCTGTGGCTTTTCTCTTTGGTTTTTGTCAAGGCAAATGTGTATAATTATATTGCTTAATGAGAGCAACGAGGAGCAAAAAAGCCAGTTCGCAAATCGGACGAGCATCTAGCATGGGGTCCAGAGACAGTGAAGGCTCTGTGAAACTATTCTGACGACCCGAGAGGATCGAAGCCCCAGTTCAGCATATGTTTGTTGTCAGAAGGCCACCAAGGCTATTAGACTAGAGACTCAAATCTCGGGCGATCATAAGAAACATGCATGAAGGCTGATGACATGTAACCTGAAATTGAAGTCTGCTCATATGGGACTACGTACTAGGGCTCGGTGGCACAGATCCGAGGGCGGTGGACACAGATCCAGAGACCGAGTAGATTCCAAGACCGCGGTCTCAAGACCTGCCAGGCCATTAGAATGTTACCTTATATCCCTAACAATTTCACGACCCGCTAAGCCATAAGTCTCAGAGCTTAAGACGCCTGGTGACTCGAGACTAGCTCGAAACTTGACTACGTTATCCTATCATCATCATCATCATCATCATGATCAGCTGCTGCCCTTCCCTGAGCGTCCGTTTTCATCATCTCGGCCACCGCAGCCACTTTGGCTCGTGTCACTACGAGATCCTGTTGTAGGCTCATCAGGACGGTATTCGATCCATCATCCATCGCGGCTCGGACACATTGAGCAGCGCTGACCAGTCGTAGGTTTTTGTTGTAGAAGCGTGCATGTTTGTTGTCCTTGCGGGCATACTTGTGGGCTATACGATGTGCTTCTGATGGGTCATTTGGGTTGATCGGCACTTGGTCCGTCACGTGCCATCCTCCATTTTCATAAACTTTGAAAGTAATCGTGATTGCGTTGGGTGGAGGGTTCCGACGTGGGCGGAGCGCTTCTGGCAGAAGTGGAACTGTGATTTCACTTAAATTTTGGCCTGAGGTGGAAGCCTCTTGCGAGTCATTCTTATTTTCGCGTAGCTTTTTTTGGTTCGTTTGTTGAACATGCTCTTTGGGTTTCTGAGGCTTAGAGACTAGTGATGCCATATCATGATGGGTTGTTTGGACATCTGCCTGTTCCCGTTGGCTGGGCCCGCCCTCTTCCGTGGCCCCTGCTGGATTCTGCAGCGTTGCGGGTCGAGGTGGGCCAGTAGATTCAACTATGATCGGAGTTGAGGCCGAAGACTCAGACAAATCGCCCAGAAACTTGCGAGGTCCCATGTTGTCTGTGCCCTGTTCATGGTCCGACGATTTCTGGTGACCAAAAGGCGTTGAAACCGCAGCCTGACCGAGGATTGGTTGCTCAGACTGCTCTTGCTGGTCGGGTCCGTCCTCTCCCACAACTGTTGCTGCATCCAGCCCATTTAAATCAATTTGAGTGATGGCGCTTACTGCTCGGGCGCTTCGTGCCACTCGACCTTGCCGAACAATCGGGTCAGGATCCTGAGTTGTGGCTGACGAATGTTCATGCGATATGCGAGATTCGGCTAATGCGTCCATAGCCGGTCCCACACCGGGGCTGGGAAGCTCTGATGAAGCATCTGGCTCATCTGTCGACGGAAGAGACCGCTCTTCTAATATTTCTACACTAGTAAGTGCCCGTTTCTCTGCTTCCTGCTCAAGCGCCTGAAGGGTTTGATGTACTGCATCTAGCGCACTCTCTCTTTCCTCGGTCCTTTGTTTCAGGCTTTTGCTATCCGCCTCGACGGGGCTTGGCGTGAGTTGTAGATCTGTATCAGAAGACCCTCCTCTTGTCAACCGTCCTTGCATATCAGCAGGCACGACGGGCTCCACATATTCCATTGAGGCGTTCTCGGTGCTTCGTGAAGAGTCCTGGGAATATAGCGAGGAGGTATCCTCGTTCATATTTGTTTGTTCCTTCGCAGTATCATGTCCATTTAGACTATCAATTGATGGTTCGTGTGCAATGTCTCCCAAGTTGCGCCTTGTGTCACTGCCTTGAGACAGCGCTTGCTCGTCTTTCTCGACATTTGACAAAAACTCCAGGTCCTCGTCAGTGTCTCTTCTGGAATCGTGCAGTAACTCGTTCTCTGCCGCTGAATGATCATTCCTCTCGATGCGACTGTCAATGTAAGAGCCTGCCATGGAAATGTCTTCATCACCAGGAACAACGTGAGCGACGTCGACGTCATTCATATCCATATCATGATCAGCAGTGGTGGAGTCAACTGGATCGGCCGGCACGGCTGGATGCATATTGTCGGCAATTTCCTTTCGCCGGTGTCGGTGTGAATGATTTCTAGTTTCCTGTCTTCGACGGCGTCGTTCTCGGCGGTGCTCTTGGCGCGATTGTCTTTGTGGAGCTGATTCCGTAGGCGGGACTGCTCGTGGGGTGCTTGGCAGGTCATTGACTGGTACGAACAGAGGGGATTTAGAAACGTCCTTTTGCAGCAGCTCAGGCGAAGCTAGACCATGGTCTTCGCGTTGCTTCCATGTTAAAGGCTTGTCAAAGAAAGCAAAATACACGCATTGTCTCACGAAAAAGGAAGAGATAGTTTGCTGTCCTGTCGCTTCTTTGAAATGCACTTTGTCTAGGAAAAGATGAGGTCGATCTATCGGCTGCACATGCTCGAGTGGGGGACCACAACGACGTGAAATCGTTGGTGTCCTTCCAAGAACGAGCTCTGGCGATGGTAAAGCCTCGTGAGCGACCGCGGTACCAAAACACTCCACTAATCGGTCAATGAGTGAATCGAATGTGGCGGGGTCATATCGATAGCTACCCGGTTTCCGGGCCTTGAGTAGAGCTTCGCGAGCAATTCGTCGGTCGGGGGAACGGTTCAACATTTCATTGATGGGCAAAGAGTCGAATCCCAATTTCTGTGCGAGCGTAGCCATATTGTGGAGCACTACTTCGTCCGCTCTTCCGCGGACGGCCTTGGCAATAACTTTCTTGCTGGTAGCCTTCTTAGCCATTTCCGGGTAATAACGCATAGCAAATAACCAGATTTGTCGATAGGCGAGTTCAAAAGAATCCGTACTTGGGCCTGTGTGACTCCGAAAGCCCGCCTCTGATGTCTGCACAAGACATGCGCCCCTGGTCGTGGTAGGGTTATAGGCGTGCTTCAAGGCGGCTCGCACTGTTGGCTCGTTCTTGCTTAGGACAGCAAACTGCCGCACGCCGGTTGCGCACGCCTCGAGATATGCAGTATCGCGGAAAAAGGTTTGAATCGAAGGAATGATACCATCATAAGTGGAAATTCGATTCCATATTTCAGATCGTTCAGCCTCGCCAAACTGGGAGAAGACTTCGCCGCTGAGTATATAGCCTTTTACTTCTCTCTCATCCGCAGAACATGCGACCGGGGCTCTCAGCTGAAGCTTTTCCACGGTATGAATGTCGATTTTGGCCATCTGATGCCGATCACGATCCACTAGAGTCGACCAAAATCTTTCCACATGTTGTAAATAGTGGATAATTTCCTTCGTCATTAGCAAAGGAACGGGTGAAAGCTGGGGGAGGCGATGATAACTAACTTCGTCGCACTTCAATGCTAGTACACGATTGAGAGAGCCAATGCTCAGGCCATTCCACAGACCTGGAATGGGCAATAGGGCATCAAAGGCGGCACAAATGTCGACGTTGTCAGGAGACATCAGTTGTCGCAAACGCTTAGCTTTATTTTCCGAAAGACGCGCCCACCACCGCTTCTGAAACGGTGCATTGTGCTCGTTTTGGTATTGTCGAATTTTGCGGTATATATCTCCGTCAGTGGGTGTCTTCTCGTTTGCATATTCATCGACTAGTGTATTTCGTAACTCAGGGCTAATGTCTACATAAATGTCAGAGGGGCAATTAAAGATAAAGGCTGTTAAGTAGAAGTTAAGCCAAATAAAACGAATCTCACCATCTAGATAGAGGTCTACTGTCCACCATCGCTCACTAGGAGCAAGGACTTCTGCTGCAGCACGCAGGCGGTGTTGACCGTGAAGACATTGGATTTGACTAGAAGGGAAAGAAAGAAACGGGAGTTTATCAGGCAGATTAGTCAGTAATTCCTCCGCGCTTATTTGTGCCTCCCGACGGGCGTGCTTCAAGTGTCGGCGGGTTACAAGAGCTGTCACATGATGTTGCACATCCAGTCGATTGCAGCCATCCTTCCGAAAGACCTCGCATAATCTCTCAACATTTTTTTGGTCCAGTTGTCGAGCAACGCATGGGTGATATGTTATCTGGCTCAGATTTATCTTGGCAGTTCCTTGGTACTTCAGTCGTCGCTCAGTTGTCAGTTGTAGCTCCCCATCCGTGAACATAGATTGTTCCATCTCGAAATCCATAGGTAAGACTTCTTCAAAATGTGGATTGAGAAGCGGCCATCAGAGCGCATTTAAGTTCTCAGTTTGGATGGTCGTTGGGAAATGGCAAGGCTTGTTGCGGATTATCTCGCTGCGGATAATCTCGCTGCGGATAATCTCGCTGTGGATGGCAGCTCGAAGGGGTCCTACAAAAACAGTGCTACCGCTGCCGCCATAGTATCCGGTTTCTTTTCCTCCAACATATTTTAGATACTATATTCAAACATGGAAAGAGACCAAGACAAGCGTTTTACTCGGTTTGACATGCTGCAAGCCCAGGCGCATTTCTCTTCGTCGGTCACGGCAGCAGAAACCCTCCCTCTCAATCTCACTGACGAGCCAGGCCATGCCCGAAGCTCAATCAAATACCAAAAGAGCCCTGTGGCTCAGCAAGATCGCTCTCGCAAGATTTTGAGAGGCAAGCCAAAAACACCGGAGCTCCCCACCATTGCCAATACTGGAGGGTTGGCGCAGACTCTCCATGTACGAAATTGTTCCCCGTGGGAGACTTATAAACCCATATTTACATGCGACCTTGCCGGTACAGTATCAATTAGTGAACACCGTCGCGGGGGCTCCAAAGTAGTCGCCATACGAAGCTCGTCAAGAATAGATGGGGAGGAGTTACTCCACAAGTATATGCGCCTCGACCACGTCAACATAATTTCTGCCAGTGAATGCTTTAAGAACAACGGCGTGAACCATTATATTGTCGATGACCTACCAATCACCTTAGAGCACCTGGTCGCCAGCGATGCCTATCCCAGTGAGGTTCAGCTGGCTTCCATTCTCAAGCAAGTGAGTCTTCTTAATGTCTTTCTCCAAAGGATTACCTTGCTCATATGAGAAAGGTCATAGACGGATTGTCTTATATGATTGAATGCGGCTATGAGCATTCGTCTTTAAAGTGCTCCACTACACTAATGAGCCTAGACGGAGTGGTGAAAATTGGTATTATACTTGACACTTCAGAATGGTTGGTGAAAGACTGACTGTCGTGATAGCTAGATTGGAACAAACTGTGCCCTACACGCCGGAACGATCCCAGTCTTTGTCCCTAAAAAGCTTGGGATCTCTGTCAATGGAACTTATGCAGAAATATGTGAAAGAGAATGTGGGGATAGATGATCCAGCTCGGTGGCCCGTCGATTCGAATGCGGTTGATTTTCTATCGTCGACAACATCTGCAAGGTCTGTAAAGGAGCTTACACAGGTTAGCAGTGGCAATATCTCCTTGTTGAATCATACACTTACAGCCTTCAGCATCCGCTCATTGCAGCATCTTGTTCCACCGGCAGCTTGGTTGGGCTAGCGCGACTTGCCATTGTCTCTGCATGCACTTTTTACTCTTACAGAGAGTGAATTTTGGAAAGCTATTTGATTTAGGTCCTCATTTGATGATAGTTGAATCTAATTTTCTCTCATTCTTGTATAAGAAAACAATTGATTGATTGACAGGTAGCCGATAACCGTTTACATGTACCTTGGCCTGCATGATCACATGATGATTTGTAGAGCCATATTAGTGAGCGTTACAGACTTGATCTATTCGCAATATTGCATCCAAATTTTGGCTCGGCGGCTTGATTGATGGGATGATTTCTCGACCCTTAAGTCAGGCTCGATAAGAACCAAAGAAAACATCACTAATTTTGACCAAATTACATAAAGATACGTGGTACAATTCTTCAGCTTGAGTGCTATTTTTCAGAAAAGGATTATACAGTCTGATATAAAATCTTGAAACAAGTAAATCAATAATGTTTTGCTGAGTGCAAACGGCTTTGACAAAATCGCTTTGCGATAGAGGAAAATATGACAGGTAAATGTTTCTACAATTTCAAGGATTGAAAAAGGAAGCCGCCTTCTGCGACACGAGTGAGTCCATCCTCACGTCTTCCCAGACATTTGAGGCGTCTTGAGAAGACAAACTCGTCTCATCCTGCTTATTTATTCGTATCAGTGTAGCCCGGCCGAGAAGGCCGCTGTCCTTTTCATTTACAGCCTGGACCAGGTCACCAGGCAGTTGCCCAAACATCATTGCCTTCGTGATACCCTCCAATGACCCAAAGAAAGAAAGGCATCCAAGGCGAGCAGCTTTGATATACGTTATTAATGCGTTCATTTGGCTCATGGTGAACTTTTCGTTTCTGCTGCAATATCAGGTGGTAGTTAGTATTAACAAGAGCTACCTCTGTCCCAGAATCACTTACATTACCATAGCGAGCTGTTCACTGGGTACAAGTAGTACTCCAAGACCGGCGCCACTCGCAAGCGTCCACCACCGTTTGCCCCAGCGACGAAATTCATTTAAATTTGCTCTGCCAAAATCAATTTTTTCTTTGCTCAAGCTTTGTATTTTAACCCCGTGTAGGACTGCCAGGATCTTATCGTTGGCCATTGTTGTAAATCGGTCGTCTCCAGATCGAGGCTCGTAGTCACCGAGGTCTTCGTTATCCCTCATTTCGCGGGCGATTTCAAGATAGATTAAGTAAAAGCAAACGAGTGCCATGCGGTGTTCCAAGCTATATTTAAGAAGTCTTTTCGACTGGAGTAGCTCGAAGTATTTCGCGGCAGCTGTCGCACTCCTTTCTAGAGGCGGAAATCCGAGGGCGTGCTTATCACTGGACAAATTTCTCCGCCATTTCTTTAGTTGGGGTTGTAATAGCGCGTGACAATCATTCGCAATCATGTAATCCGCAACTGTTTGGACCTCCCGTGCTTTTTTGGCGACATTCTTCTCTTTTTCCTTATCAAAGCAGTTTTTGAGCAAACCAAAAATTGTTCCGTTTATATTCTCTTCTCGCGGCTCTGGCTCTTTTCGTCTTTTTATTTTTCTTTGTGAAGTTGACTGTTTTTTGGTCCGCTTTTTTGGTGTAATAGATGGCTTTGGACCTTTGTCACAGGGCGCGCTGCAATTAGAAATAGGAGTCGCGTAGGTACCGATAGGTGACTGAGCAGTTGGTAGAATAGTTGCATTTTCGGTTGAGCTTTCCACGTGCCCTTCGTTGTAAGGTTCCTCATGGCTACTGATCTCCGGTGTGAAATCTTGAGCGGGACTTCGAGCGTTCTCTAGATTCAATGATGGTTCAAAAGCCATGTGCGTCTCATTTCGGTCACCCCCTTGCATATCTAAAGCTGAAGAGTCTTCCGTCTCTAGGCTTGGAATTGCATTTCCGAATATGTCGAAACTCGTATCCGGTGTGATCATATGGTTATTCTGGAGACCGGAGTCCATCGAATTGTCTTGAACTGAAATCAATGACCCCAGAGCTTGAGACGGACAGAAAACGGGGTTAATGAGCTTGACATTCGTGAAAGTCGAGTCGACAATATCAGAATTGTCGATTTCAGAGTCGACCATGATACATTTCAAAAGGATAGCGCCATCAATATCGGCGTAATCGAGCACTGTTGTGGTGGGTATCGGATTTTTATCCGCATACTCGGCGATAGTAGTGTTCGTAATTCGCGGATGTCTCATCTTAACGTTGATGCAGATCACTTGATTCATGATTGCGTTTCTGATCTTGCTGTTGGTAATGAAAGCAAAATTGATGACATTTCCAGTAGCGGGGAAGGTGTCAGAGCCTTGCAGAACGTTCCAGTCAGATGTGAAATCAAGATAGTCGTCGGGTTGTGGATCAAAAAGCTGATCCAATACAGGATTTGGCGCTTGCGTTTCATGATTTATCGAGTTAATTATATTGTGTATAAGGCCGGTAGATTCGGCTTGCTCGGACTGAGCCGAGGGATCCATCGTCTTTCTTTCATTGTCAGCTCACACTAAAAATGTCATACTTGCTTTTAGAAGAAAAAGAAAGGCTGTTTACCTTAGATTTTGCTTTTTAATACTTAGAGTTTCAGGTGGGTTCCAATATTCAATCCCAAGCATTGGTAGTTCTGGTGTTGCGAAGGCAGGTCTCTGTAAACAATGAATGTGGAGGCCGCGTTGGTATCAAAGGAAGGAACCAAATAACCGAATAAAATCCTCAGGGAAACAGTAGAGAGTGAACGATGAGAATGTACCTAAAGAGAGAGATGCGAGGCAAAGAGCAAAGAATGGAAGCAAGAAGATATATATCATGAGAAATGATCAGTCACGTTCCCTGAGTAGAATCGTTCAGAAACTCTGAGATTTAGAAGTGCACAACGAATTTCGCAAAGACATGACATCATAAGAGTAAGCAGAGCTGAGCACTAAAGTGTGGCCGCGACACCAATTCATAGTCCCAGCAAATAGCCGTGACCCAAATAATAGTGCCGCTTCCCTAAGAGTGTCACAGGACCCTCACAACTCGTGTTCCACAAAGGTGTCGCCCAAGAGTGTCGCAGCCCTTAAATCCGAACCACTCGGATGACTTGTCTATTGTAAATTCCTATCACCCCAGCATACAGTATTCTCTCATAACCAGATTTGCCATGGATAATCTAATTCCAACACATGCTAAGCCGGGCCATATGCTCCGCAATCAACAAACCAGAGCTCCTCGGAGCTATGGCTGATACTCGAGTTCGTGCATTTGCAGGCGTTGGTGTAAATATCCTCGAGCAATATGTCGCAGATTATCTCGCACGCTTGCCGAGGCGGAGGCTACGAACATATCCATGTCAGCTTTTGGCAATATATTCCGCTTGTAGAACCCTACTGATTAATAGCATTCGGCCTCTCTCATCTCGAATATTGGGGAGTCTCTCAATCTTTTCGCCGGAAACCTCCGCGGGGATAATGATTGAGTAGTCCGGTGTGCCTTGGTATAGAAAAGCTCGGTCGTGTCTGCCAAAGGGCAGTTTTTCATGCGAGAGAAGCCCTCGGCCGACGTAGACAGATATGGCAAGTATCTAAGGCTCCATCAGCTTGTTGGTCATAGAAAAATCACATTGAACGAACGTAGCCATCATCTAGCACATCGTCTTTTAGCAAATCGTTTAGGAGGCCTTGCATGGAAATAGCAACATCTATCTAGTTAGCCTGTCGCCTTTTGTTCATCGCCAGCAAGGAAACCAACCAAGCGATTCTACCTGCCATACCAAGTGCACCCTGCGGACATGCGACGTGCAGGTATTATAACCATGGATCAATTTCTTCGCGTAAGGTATGATAGCGGCAATTCCTGCCCCACTTGCCACCAACATTACGCTCTCATATTTGTCCACACACTCGCTGATTCCGTGGGGACCACTGTAAAGGGCCAGGGAAGAGAAGTTGCTCTTTGGTGTTGCGTGCGCCTGGCAGACGAGAGTTTTGGTGAGCCCTCCACGGGGCTCTACCAGAAGATCCAACACACCTTGTTCTGTCCGAGACCAAGACGTGATCATAAGTGGATGCGTCTGCGCCCATGACAATAAACCCAGTGATGGCAGCCACAGATTGATGTATTGACCAGCCATGGCTTTGACCGGCCTTGGTAGAATCAGGCGGACTCGGATTGGCGTTGTCTTCGCGCTTTGCTCTGCATTTTCTGAGCCGCGCTCGTCCGTATGATATATTGCAATTACTCTCGGGCATCCGTTGCCCGAAAAGAGGCCGTTCCTATAAAGAAGGAGTATCAAGTGGCAGATGGATGTACAGCCCAGAATGCCCAATGCAATATAGAGATAGAACCGGGAGGAATATTTCTCACTGGGAAGATGCCGCCAAATTCCATAAACGCTTGCGACTGCGAGTGCCTGATGAAGTCGAAGAAACAATTCGTATGACAGTCTTCGAAAGAAAGGCAGGGATAATCCGGCAAGGGAGCACAGACACCCAGCACCCTAAATTTCATAATGTTGTTAGATCAAATCCAGGTAGTGACCGTATAACTTTACAAACAATTATTGCAGAGAGGCGCCCAGTATCTATCACCTGATCCTCATGGCTTTTGCCCTGTAGCATGGCAAAAATGTGGAACAGTACCAAAGCTACCACCATCCAGCCTGCAGCGCGATGCATCCTTCGATAAATCCTCAGAGAAATCCCGAGAATATCAGCCAAGTTACTCAGATACCATGAGGCCAGAAGGAATATCATATTGAATAGCGATAGAGTCCCTGCTCGGCGACCAGCGGCTGTAATAGATATACTGTTTAAAAACAAAAGCAGCAGGTTGATTGCTAGGTAGATCAAATGAAGAGAAACACCGGCTCGTGTCCAAGGCCCCAGAAGTGAATGGCGGCCAAGAACATACGGATATGCAAGATGCTGGCAAATGAAGACATTCATCGCATTACTCCAGGGCGTAAAGACTTTCAAGACTCTAATGATAACTAGACTTGTGAAGATGCCGCCAACGGCGATCGCATAAATAGTCAAGATATCCATGTTGTGAACTGAAAGCAAAGTGAAATTCGAACTGTTATGTGCTTCTTATAGAACAAGGATCAGATACGAGCCGACCTTGAAACAGGTCACTGAGAGTAAGTATACTCAAAATATCCCAGAGGCTAGATTATGGAAGACAGTTTCCGTGTTATTGAAGGCATGCGCGAAAATAATGCGGCAAAATTTAAACTAGTGATTACCAGAAACCTGCCTGTCGCTTCTTTAGGATCATATTGGGTGGCCTAAAACGAGGCTGCCACGATTCAACTGTTGTCCCCCCAAATGATGAAGGCCGCGCGGGACATCGAAAAGTGTAGGTAGCATATATGTTTATCAGTATGATTGTAACTAGGTATGGAAATACAAAAATATCGGAAAGGCATTTAGTGCCTGGCGCCATGTACATTTTGAGGTTTATGACTTGAAAGGCAGTTCAGCTCAACTTCCTGCCTGGGATCAATCCAGCAACGTATTGAACCCCAGAAAAATGAGCGGTCTCATTTGAATTCGAAAAACGCTAGTGTTTTCGAAGAGCATGGTTGGGCTGTTGCGTTCTATAAATTAATCCATGTCTCCCTCGTCTAGGTTTCATAACTTGAGAACCTCTCGAGTTAAATCTTAAGGACTTTCTATTTATAAGCCTATACAACTCTTCTTCCTGAGAATTACGGACAAGGGCACCTCATACAGCAAAATCAGTCCATCTTGTGAATTCCACGAAACAATATGGCGCCGAACGTGCCGAGAGTAGACACGAATAGAGCAAAAGATAAGCGAAATGGAAATGCCGTTTCCAAATCAGGTAGCAGAAAAGCGACCCTGGATCGAAAGAACCAATTGAACAAGAGAAAGACCGCTCAATCCCAAAATCGAGATTCACAAAGGAAAGAGCTAAAGAATCTCCAGAAAAAGATCGATGCGACCAAAGCACTCATGGATAAGGAAGAGGATGAGGAAAAACAGGGTGTACTTGAAGTATCATTGAAAGAATTCCTCTCGAGCTATGAGCAGATTGAAAGGGATTTGGCGGCCACCGAATCGGATATCATGGAAATTGACACGGACCTCAAAAAAGTTGACCAAGGCGGTCCAATGGATGTCGATGACACTCAAGATGAAAACAGCGGGGATGGACCAGATGACGAAGATGAAAGCAATTTGAGCTCCGACCGAGATCAGCAAAATGAAGTTGCAGACCAACCAGAAACAGAAGTAAATTCAGATGGTTCGAGCTTGTCTAGTACAGCGGATCTCGAACACAAGGACCTCAATGACGCCAATATCAACCACCATGACTTGGCAAGCCAGCAGCGCTCAAATGAGAGCCACCCAATCCCTGACATCGTGGTGAATTCCGAGCGACCTAGTGCGACCCAGGGCGCAAGCCAACAGGATCACGAAAGACCCAAAGATTATAAAGATTATACCTTTATTGACCTGACTTTGGACGACGACGATGGACCAAGTGAGCGACTTTTTGAGAACGGCACAGTCACTTTGAAGAAGAACGCTCGGAGTGGACTTGACTACCTTAACTCATATGGGCCCTTGAATTGTGCGATGACCATTTGGAGCTCGAATGCGGCTCCTAATGAAGTGGACGGTTGCACGTACCTCAAAGGTAATCCTCATAACAAAGCTATGCTCGAAGATGAGACTGGAAAGCTCTTGTACAAAGGCATGATTCGCAATATCAAGAAGGTTGCCTGGCAACCCAGGCAGGAAGGAAGTACGATGCTGGATTTACTGGAATCAGTGGAGGAGTTGAATCCTGAAGTCAAGAAGACAAACACAAAATATATCTTCCCATTCACTACCGTACTTGTTGACTGGAAGCAGGGGGTTAACCTGCCGCCTGTTTGGATCAGCCGCACAAACTACAAGAAACTCAGCAGTGCAGCTAAGAAAGAAAGCCTAAGAACAGATCGAAGAATTTACGCGGTAGCTTTAGTTCAAGTGAAGAACTACAGGAACTGGGCAGGAAAACTACTTGACAAAAAGTGGACTGGAGTACAAAGAGTAGGCTTAGCGCAAAGCCCTACTCCATTCCCAGAAGCAGTAGAGACAGAACAAATCTTCTTCCGTGGACAGGACGACCATGTCCAGAACAAAAAACCCGATAACAACCAAGACCAGAGAACTCAAGGCCCAAGCATGGAACTTGAGAACAGCCAGGGCCAGAGCACCCAGAGCGAAAGCAGCGAACGCGAGCACAGCCAAGCCCAGAGCAGTGAGACTAAAAGCATCCAAGGCCAGGGCAATGCAGCAAGTCCTACAGATTCTCCTCAAATTTCGAACGAAAACCCAGTGGCCCGCGAAAATAAATCCGAAACCTCTCCTCAGCAAACCTTCAGCCGAAAGAAGTTTTTGAATGACATCTTGGGCATGATTGATGGTTTTGATACTCTTGATATTGCAAAACAAATGGAAATGCGGGCTCTTGCGCTGGCCCAATACGATCTTTATAAGCGAAAGATGGAAGAAGGCGGTGCTAAGGAAGAGACGGCCTAACTGACATTGGAAAGAAACTGACCCGCGGGCGGGTTGGCTGCTGAAATCTGAAGAGCGAAAAACGCTTCAATCGGATCAATATATGCACATTCATCTTTGTTTTCTGTTTCCTGTTATTGATTGAGGACTACTTTAGTTGGCCAAGTTGTTGAGCCTGGATTTGCCAAGAAGACCAAAAATTTTGTTGAAGTATATCTTTTCAGGCGCTTTGGACTTACTTTGACCGTTAACCAAGAATGAAATCTCTGACACCGCAGGGAACGTGTGGAGACTGTAATGATCAACACATCGCCGACACCTTAGAAACAAATGAAAATAGATTGGGAAAATATTGAAAATTCAAAGCCAGTCCTGGCTTTTTCAATTTTTGTATAAACTCATTGGTATTGTACACTCATTGGTATTGTACACAAGTGAAAGGGCACAGTAGTATCTCTCTAATGCCAACAAGCTGATTTATGGTAATATCCACTTGATCCCGAGAAAGATGCAAAGCTGCTGCAAATTTTCTTTCGCAATCCTATCACAAGGCCATCGATGCTCCCTCTTCACTCTCAGAGATTTACCGAGTGTTCTCGATGGCCTTCTCTAAATTAAAATACTCATTATCTACGTTGTTGCTTCTGGTGATACTGTGTCTTCGTGGGCACTGTACATAGTAACGAGAGATTTGATTTATTTCAGATCAAGGAGCAATGTCTTTTTCATCGCAAATGCACTTAGAATGAAACTGAGCGTGCAGGAGAGTATATTGAGAAACTCCATTTGGACCTGAAGGAATTGGATATTAAAGAGGCCTGGTCGACACTACGGGATATCTTGCGGGCCTGCGCTTGACGGATAGCTAGAAACGATGTCTGTGGCTTAACATCACAAACTGCTACATTCATTTTGTCAGTGTAGTACATGTAGTATTTGTGTACTGTCTGTATATGCATTTACGCGTTGGAATTCTCCGTTTTATTTTCAAACTTTCATATCTATTCCCTTGTTCCCTTGATTGTTGTTCTGATGAACACTACATCATGTGTCGAAGTGAGGCCAACCCAAAAATTTCCCCTGTGTTCAGGGAGGAACGATGGACCTACGAAGTCAACTACCACTCTAGCAAAGTATGGCTGGAAGCTAGTCTTATTTGCAATAACTGAACCTACCTAGTAAGGTTGCACAGGCGAGTTCATTCAGAGCTTCGAATACCTGAGCAGCATCAACTCCGTTCTCACATCAGAAACAGAAGCGTTTGAATAAACTTGACGAGCCTTTGCGAGTCTCCATCCATCCATCCATCCATCCAAGTCTGCATCAAATATTTATTGCGTGGTAAATCAAGGAAGTTCTAAGCTTTACCATATCTAACCAAGAAACTTGATGACAATTTGAACATAGAGCATAGGGATTGACAGCAACTAGCTCAGCGTAATATAGTAGTAAACAAGCAATTGGGTGATGGCCGGGGGAACGGAGTGTAGATCCGACGAAATGAACAACATGCACAACGCGGTTTGAGGAAAAGTTTATTCATCTTTACTTGTTTTGCACACAGAATGCTCTCCGATTTAAAAAAAATGACCAGGTAAATAGTGTCACAGACCAGACCAGTTGAACAACCGTGTAAAAGATAGCCTTGTTTAGTAATCAACTGACCAGATTAACTAAGCCATCGATTCATCACCCCGTCTCTCTCCCATGCACTTTCCCGCTTTCCAGCCTAGGTTCAAACGTTTCTCTTGATCAGGGTAGCCATTATCTATATTACTGGATTAGCGACCCACATAACTCCACAACAATAAAACTACCTTACACATGCTACAAGAGGTACGCAGATACGTGGGGGCCTAGCAACACCAAATGCTATCTCAATTTGCCGACCTCCTCATATTATCCACGCTGCTGTTAGCTCACTGATCCACGTTCGGTGCATAACCTCGGCATATTAGTATACTCAATAAGTTGCTAGCTCATGAAAACACGATTCAGTTGGGTCTCGAGAGGCATTTAACTGAACAGGTGACTTGAAATACTATCAACTAACCATCCGGTCACCCTCTCAACCCAACATGAAACTTCATTCGCCCATGAAACCTAATTTACAAATGTTATTGGAGGCAGTGAAGGCAGGAAGAGTTCCATATTAAAATTCTATTGGGATAGTGTCAGCATCTATGTTTAGACCTCACAAATTTGCGTATTCCACGATATATTTCGAGAGGCTCAGTGATAATAACTGTTTATTAGCACCTGTCAATATATAGGTTGTTTGAAGGCGTAAGGTTCTTTCAACATCCACCAGGATGATATTGTATAAATTACAAAACTCTGCAGATCGTGCGGCCCGCAAAAATAGTAGGCTCCTCCAACTTTCACGAGGCATGGGATGGCTGTTTCTTCTCGCCTTTTTACCGATTAATTCACTTGTCTTTTTAATAAACGCAGGACGCCTATTGAGTATGATTGGCTCGGGAACATACTCCACTCTAGATCAAGTGAAAATTCCGAAGACCCAGGCAACCCAAGTCTGTTGCAAGAATTATTTCATCCCACCTAGAGGAAATCCTCTAGCGTAGCTGAGGTATGACAGCTTTGAGGCTCCTCCACGTGATGCTAATTGTATTCGGCTGCTGCACGTGAGACACTAAATGTCTTGGACCTTTTATAAGGGTGTTCTTCTCCCCTCTTACGGTAACAATCTGCCTCCTTCATAAGGACAACTCCTCCGATTCATTACTATATCCCACCACATACACCCCTAAGGTCAAGTCTGTCGTAAAAAGCATGACTTCTCATAAGAGGCCGGTCACTCTCTCTCCCGAGGAAAGTTACCTTGACGATTCCTCTGATGAAGACGACGGTGAGTGGGAGAGGATCACACGGGACCCAGTCAAGCGAGTTGCGTTTGAAAGAAAGTGCCTTGAAGATGAGCTCACCGATCAAAAACGAGTGATTCTATTGCAAGACAATCCTAGCAGCAGAAGCCACTGTCGCTTCTGGGACTGCATTTCTAGGAAGTTAAATGGAGAACCCAATATCAGGTCTGCATTTCGTTTCAACGTTAAGGACCTTTCCGGTCGATACTATGGTAAGTCCTCACAGTCCCGTTAAAACATAACTTGAATCTCACGAGTGGTAGAACCGAACAAGTACTATCATGTGTCATGCATGGAGCAAATATTTCCCGACCTGAGTGCCTTGGTAGAGCGGGGGATTTTGCTGATGGAAGGCGGGGTCACCCAGCTGACCTCAGCCAGCTGGCAAATATCACGCTTTCACAACGCCATTGAAGATTGGTTCCGCTGTAAGGGCCGTACCTTCGAAGTGAACCAATACGATCGATTCCAAGAAGCAAATGCTAAGTGGGAGCGGAAAGCCAGCACGGTGGAGATCAACCATCAACTCGAGGCTCATGAGGGTAGTTCTCGGGATTGTGAGGTGTGTGGAGAAGTACCGGATGAACCGCTGAGAAAAGACTACTTTCCTGAAGAGCCTCGTAGTAGCCTACTGAGTGAAGTACTGGCCTCCACAATTGGCGTGGGACACTTGGATGGAGTAGATAGAGATTCGAATGTTCGTCGTGGTAAGAAGATTCGGTGCAGGTAGTGCTATAATTTGTCGATCATATTATTGCTCTGATTCCATTACTATGTCTCTTTATTATATCTCTTGGATACGAGTGGTCATTATGGCCTTCCCTGAAAATCAATAATTGTACGATCGAATATTTGCATGTTGTACTTGACTGCTTTGATTTTGGTTGATATAATTCCTATGAATGTCCCATCAAGGAGAGCATATATATACATCTTCATTAGAACTATGACGCTGTTTACCATGTACCTGTTCAAGTATGAAACAGACAAATGGCATTCCCTCCCCGCGAACTTATAGATATGACATCAGCATAAAACAAGGTTTTAGTGCACTTAATTGGTCAACCATGGGTAGTTGTGGATCCAACCAGAACGTGGCAAGGAAGCACCTTGCACAATGTCGCTTATAGCATCATGTCAGGGCGCTTTCAAACATCTTGCTGATCTCTATTAGCTGATTCATCTATAGAAGTCAAGCTATCCAATCAAATGTGGCCGTTCAGAGATCGACAAGAATATATATTAACTCGGGGCTCGTGCATCCTGGGTCATTTATATAAAACCGGTTGAGCCTAAAACATCCAGTACAGAATGTTCTCATAGAATCTGTTGAACTGGAATGATGGCTTCTTAAATCTAGTCTTCTACACCCGAGTCCGGATCAACAGCTTTCCTCCACCCGGAAGGGAATAGACGCGAACTCCCTGAGACTTCCAAAGGTAAGAAAATAATGTTGATTCGAAGTAGCAAGAGCAAAAGTGAAAGGAATTCTGAGTCAGTAGGCATTCACGGATCGAAAGAAACAGTCAAAGATAAACAATTTCGCCGTCAAATAGTAGCCTCATTATATCACCCAAGTTGGTTGACCCGTCTGGTTCCACCGCCACCTATTTTAAATTTGAGAAAAATATTGCTCGGATAAGACCAAGGTATAGGTATGTTCGGACTAGCATCCGGATGACAAAACATTGAAAAGGTCAAACATGAGAGTCCTCAGGCCAGCGCCTGTCGACGGACTTCAATTTTTGAGCTGTCCTGTTGACCACGCCGATAAGCACATAAATCTCGAATGCTTGATGACCGCTTTCTACCGCTGCGTAGTTTGATATTGTTATGCTTCAAATAGTCATCTGCAACCTGCTCCGCTGTTGCCCGGAACTGAACAAGCTGCATTCCAGATTCCCAGGGAGATGTCACGGACGTAGGCGAAGACTCTAGTTTGATTGTGGTTTCTGAATCCGAGCTGTATTTGGGAATTTCAATAGGATTTGAAGGCCCTGATAACTCATGTTTCACGAATCTTTTGATACTTTCGTCCAAGTCATCGCCGATATCTATGATATGGGCATCGTCGATGTTAAAGTCGGCCTTGAGACCAAGCCCGTCAACCTCATCAAAATCGCTATCGGAGTCGACACCTGAGTTGGTCATGTTGGAAACCGGGGTTTTTGGCACCAGAAATTTGTCTTCAGAGTCCGAGGAGCTGCTTGAATCGGTCTTGGAAGCCGGTAGATGATGTAATCTGTCAACTTCTCGTTGACGCTTCTTTGATTCTTCGCGCTCTTTAGCCGCAATCAGATCGAGCTCTTTGCGTTGCACTTGCTCAAGTTCTCTTTTCTTTTCCCGATTGGCCATGGCCACAAGTCCATCTGCCACCCCAAGTCGGTAACTGAATGTGGGTGTGCCGCCTTTGTAGGCACCCGCCCACTCCAGGATTTGGTTGTGTGCGAACTCAAACCCCATCGCTGCAGCAACTGTGTTTTGGGCAATTCCGAAAAACGTCCAGTGCAAACTCGTGCGAAAATCGGTCGAAAAGGATTTGCAGTCGAATAGGGTACCCATTGTTATTGCCACCTTCATCGCAAAAGCCTCCTTCATAACCCTTTTCGACGAGCTCGCGGTCCTTGTAATGCTCACAACGCTCCGTCCACCATAATGTGCCTTATTGCTATTTTCATCACTGGCCATGAGGTCCGCTTGGGTCACATTGTGCTGGCTCATGAGCTTTTGAGATACAAAGAGAGCGGCTTTGGCTTCCGCTTCTGACGTGTTGGCATGATAGGCGCGGTTTAGACATTTTTGGATCCGCTCCAGAATCCTCTTGTCGACAGTTGATGCGGCCTTGCTTTGAAGTTCGTGAGCGGTTTCAATCACGGTTGCTTTCTGAACAGGCTTTCTAGCAGATCTCTTTCTTTCCGCTTGGGAGGGTATAGTGGACATTTTGGACATGGACGTTTCATGAGTTAAGGAGGAGATAATGATGGGCGGGAAAGAGGGAGAGAGTTATACTACCTTTATAGGACCTTTATTACACGTGATTAGTTACATAAAGTTGCTAGCGGTGTCTTGAAGACGACTCCTCCACTTGTTGGCACGCAACCGTGCGCACATTGTGATGAAAAGGGGCTTATGCGATTGGGTGTGTATTTCATCCCCTTTGTCCGTCATGTAGAGAGAGCCAGTGGAAGGAAGTACAGAATCATATTAAGCTACATCCTGGTCAAAAAAGAGATGGCCGGGAATGTTGAGGGCTGATAATTATAGGTCAATTCAGTCAGCCTACTTGGATGAATAACCATGGCCAATGGGTAATTCAAAGCCCTTCTTTATTTGATAACCATTCTTAATAGCAGTGTGAACTTGGTAGGTTAGGGGATGGCAGCAACTGGTTGAGAGCATTGGCTTTGGTAATTGGGTCGAAATAAATAGTAACTAGTAATCTGGCAATTAAACTATGGTGGGGAAGAGTGGAGTGGCACCTTCGACGAAGAACAGTCCGCTCAACCGGGCCTTGAATTAAACACATCGAGGACATCAAGTCTCAGAGGAATCGGCCTGTCGGCTGTACTGTTGAGAGTTATGCCACGAGAACATTACCGCAAGTAATTGGTGGCGCTTTTTTTCCTTCTTTTCCTTTTTATTCAAAAATATAGATAAATATGAAATAAAAGTAAATGTCGCTTTGAAGGATTCAGTCTCGGACATAAGTAACCCTCGCTCGGCCCCAGTCGCCGCCGTTATCATACTTGCTTATCTYGAAGCCGCGCATAGTCCAGGATGCAGTCCTTCCATTGCCTTGTCTTTATCGGAACTATTGTGTCAGGTATTTTTTTGGCTGTCATTCGCGACACTCACGGCGAAAATAACTGTAGAGTGTGGTCTCAGAGTAACTACGGCTGTACAGGCTATTCAGCAACTTTTGCTAAGCCGAAAGGCAAAGATTAATATTAACAATTTTAAGAATCTAGCGGAGTCCTTAGGTGGAAGAGACAGGTAATGGACTGACAGCAATTGAGTATGCAGGCACCGCAGGCAATCTGGCTTCATTATCTCAGAATAAAGTATCTGATGTCGAATGTTCACAAGGCCATAAGCTTGGTGCAATATCTTCATTGTCAGACTATATCCAGGTATGAATGATTGTATATCAGAAAACATGGCCTATTCAAATTTTTATTAAAAGCCTCACGGCTATCGTTTAAACCCACGAATAATTGACGCAATGATGAATGGTCGCTACAAGCTACTTCAGATATAATTTACCTTGGATAATTTATGTCATGGCACAGCTATACAAATGCATAATGGCTGGACTCTGCGACTACGATTGGACTCTCGGTCATTTTTTCCAACCACGCAATTCCTGCACTGCCTTGTTTATTTCTCTCGCAAACCCTGTCTCGCATAGGGATTTATCAAGCCCATCACAGGGTATCCATTTTCGTTTGCGATTTGGTGAGATCACTCCCAGAATGGACCGCAAACTAAGGATTTCAGCCCTTTCAAAGTCAAAAAAGACAACCTTTTTGCTTTCTGGATTGTAGCACCAATTTCGCGGCGCCGGGTCCTTGTGGACAACATTAAGGCGGTGCATCTGTGAGAGCGACTCTTTCATCTTGGCTATTAAGGAATCTTGACTCATTGCCCTGAGTGCTAGATGGAGAGGCTGCCCACCCGGACTCAATAGCATCATGTGCTTGAGATACGCGATACCGTCGTAGCTGTACGGATGAGCCAAGTCGATGCTTCCGAGATAGAGAGGAATGTATATGCCCTGGATTGGACGAAGCCTGGCGTAAACAGCAGCTTCATGCCGAAAGTGTTCCGCAAATTCCGGCACGGTGCATTTTGCGGGCACAGTATATCCGTGCGATGACAGCGTAACCTTCAAAAGAGCGCCTCGAGAACCGTGTATACCCAGTACTTCGCAATCTGCATTAACGGTCTCGGATAATTGACGCTGCAACCGTTTGACGAAAGCTCTTGCATTTATGACGTGGCGCGTTTTTCCATGATCGAGGACATTGGGGCAAGTCTGATCTAGCTCGCCCTTGGTGAGCGGGCCAGGAGTCGCAAGAAGGATCGAACGTAGCTTCTTGATAAAACTGACACAAGTCATCAAAAGCCTGGGATACCGAGTCTTGCAACTGCTTAAGGTAGTCGTAACAAGCGCGGTAATACGCATTCTTACCCTGCTGTCGACCAATCTCGCGGACTATATCTGCAATTTCCTCCATTACGCCACAACAGGTATGACTGAGAAATATGGCAGGAATATAATGTTAAAGCTCTGCTGCTCTCACTATGTATATAAATATATATCCTGTTCCTATAACCGCAGCAAAATAAGCTAGGTTGTTTTAATGTGTGACTCACATATTCTTCTGGTAATTGCGGCTTTACAGAGAAGATCTCTATTCCCAAGCCTTAGCATTTTCCGGCCCTCTGGAACCCCAGAGAGGTGGGAATGTTATACCTCTATTTCAGGTAATTATATGCGGGTTCCATCACTTTTTTGAAGTCTTTTAGGCCAAGGTAACACTGATTGCTAGCAGCGAACCCTGGAAGCTGTGAAATTGATGCTCAAGTTTAGAGCCTAGTTGGATTGATTAGAAAACCAGGGAACCGTCAGGGAGACATACGAAGCTCTGATTCAATGACCGCGTTACTGGCTAAATATCTTATCGAGGATGCGAACGAAACCGATTTAGGGAACCTAGGAAGGTTTGGGACCACAATGATGATATAAGTCGGCTGTACAGTATGTGTGTGTGTGTATGTTTTCATTTACGCTGTCCTCTCGTCGAAGTTGAACCCTGGATTGAGGTACAAGTGTGATGATTCATCTATATGAAGAGATCCAGCTATTTGTAGTTGCAGCAGCTCATGTCCCTGCTGCCTAGCGGAGTGTCTGCCTAATAGGCAGCCACTCCTATAGATCTATATACATCACGTGACCTGGGATCCAACTCTCCCCCTGTGCCAAGGACCCGGAGGGGCCGAGGCACCTGAATGATCCCAGGATCTGATCCGACGATTTCTTTCCCTTTTTCCAACAGAGGTTCAGACTCGATAACTCCCCCTGAAGTGAGATTCAGACGCCTTAGAAGGTCCTCGTGTGTAGACCTCGGTAAAGCTTTGGTAAAAACATCTGCCAAGTTGTCCTTTGTATTGACGCGCTGGGTATCAATAAGACCTTCCTCCACCTTTTCCCGAATGAAGTTATGTTTGACGTCGATGTGTTTGGCTCTGCTGTGGAACTCTGGATTCCTGGTGAGCTTCAAGGCTGCGTTATTGTCGATATAAAGGGGAACTGTGTCAATATGTACTCCGGGGATGCGGAGGTCATTGATAAAGTTGCGAATCCACATAGCTTCCTTCGCAGCCTCAGCGCATGCAATGTACTCCGCGTCCATGGTTGATGTAGCCACTGTTTTTTGTCTCTGGGATGACCACGATATGGGCCCTCCGGCAAGCGTGAACACCCATCCAGTTGTTGACTTGCGCGAGTCCTCGCATCCGGCAAAGTCGCTGTCGACAAAGCCCCTCAGCTGAAGACCATGTTTGTCTGAATAGACAATTCCTTTCCTAGCGTCGCTCTTCAGATATGCAAAAATGCGATCCACGGCATCCATGTGAGCCCGGTTTGGGTTAGATGCGTATCGAGCTACATACCCGGTCGCAAAGGCAATGTCCGGTCTTGTCTGATTGCTGCTAAAATTGAGCGATCCGACCTTCGACTGATATTCTTTGCGGAATTTGGTGTTGGCGACGTAGTCGCCCTGTTTCGCGAGCTTGATTTTTGCGTCAAGGGGAGTCTTGGCAGGGGCCGCATCTTTGAAGCCATATTTGGTGACAATTTGGTCGATATATTGTTTCTGATGGAGATGGATCTCTCCTGGCTTCTGTTCTATGTGCATTCCTAAATACCAGGAGCACTCCCCCTCGTCGGATATCGGGAATTCCTTCGAAAATTGACCCTTGAAATTAAGGATTTCCTGAAGGCTTCTACCCATCACGTTTATGTCGTCCACGTGAACTTCGAGGATGAGCCCTGTTCCGTCATTGATGAAAACACATGGATCGTAGGCAGAGATTCGCCAACCCCAGCGGACAAGAGTATCCCGGAGCTTCTGATACCACGCTCGAGGTGACTGCTTCAAACCATAAAGGGCCTTCAGGAGCAGTAAACAGCATCCACGAGGTAATTGCACATCTCTCGGAGCTTTCATGTAGACGGGTTTGTCCAAGTCACTGTTCAGGAACGCCGTTTTGACATCTCCCTGGTGAATGTGCCAATGACAAAGCGCCGCCAACGCGAGCAAGATGCGGGTCGAAGCTGACTTGACCACGGACGCGAACGTCTCTTCATAGTCTATGCCTTCTTCCTGTTGGAAGCCCCTTGCTACTAGGCGAGCTTTGCGCCTGGCGACTTCGCCGTCCGGTCCATACTTGTCGGTAGTGACCCATCGTGAAGTAACCGGTTTGATCCCTCCTTGAAGTGGAACGACCTTCCACGTGCCTTTTTCTTTGTGAGAATTTAATTCTTCCACCTTTGCTTCAAGGTATTTCCCATTAGCAGTGCCATTCGTCTTCAGTTGGAGAGCTGGTTGCGCATGTTCATTGTACGCCGATAGACTGAATTTGAAGCCCTTGTGGTTATTCTTGGCCGCCGCGTGTCGGCCATGGTTCTCGTCGTCATGTGGGTCAGAGTCGATCATTTCTTCCACAATGGATTGATCAATTCTTTTCTTCTCTGGGGCTTTGGTATACAATGCATCTCTCAAAGATCTCAGCTCGTTGGAGACCTTAAGCTTCCTCCGACCAGTGTAGCTCTGGTAATCCTCCCGAAGATTTGGCTCGCTTAGGGCTTTCGCCTCGAATGGTCGAGTCGCCCACGACTCGTATGTACCATCAGATCGTCGATAGTTGCAACTAGCAACGTTGCTGTTGCTTTGTGCTTTGATACATGTGTAACAGGGTTGTTCCCCATCGCAGTTCAATTTCCTTCTTCGGCAGCGCACGCACTCCTCATCAGACAGATCTCCTTCCTGAAGAGGGCCCACTGAGGAGAAACCAGTTGGAAGCGGAGAATCAGGTGCGCGATAGATTCTGGTTAACAGACCACCCTGGACTTCGTAACTGCACGTTGTCCTTCCGTGGATGCATGCCTTACAAGGTCGTCCGCGGTCACAGTTTTTTCCACTCCTGGTTCCATTTCTGCACTGATCACAAGGAGGTAGATCATCCACACCCTGCGGTCGACATGCTAAGCGTTGAAGAAGGGTGTTGCACTTGTTGCATGGAATCTTCCCATCGCATGTCATTATCTTTGCTGCGCATCGGTAGCATTTCTGATCGCGAGGAACTGGTACAAATCCGAGCTTTTTATGCCTTTCCTCCTTTTCCGCCTGTTTTCTCTTCTGCCGTGCTGTTGACTTTTTGGCCCCGTCCAGGTTCCTATTGCAATTGATTTTGGCTTTTTGACATGCTTCGCATTTTGGATTGCTTGGGTCAATGAGAAAACAAGTACGGTTTGTCTGGAAGCATCTTCTGCATGGCTGGTCCTGTTGTACTCTTCCAATCTCTTTACGCCTGTGGCGGTTCTCAGGAAGTATCAGGCGTTTTGTTTCTTTCGACTGTGGCCTGCAGCCTTGATTGTCTCTTTTGCAGATCGAACAAGGCATTCCATTCTCCGCAGAGTCGCACTTTCGACCGTTCCGGAAACAACGGTCACATTTATCTTCATTAGGTAGGAAATTTTTCATATGGTTACCGCCATGTTTTGCGACAAATTGCCAGTATGCCTGTGAGATCTTGCCGTCTTCTGAGTAGTACCAAGAATCGTCATTCAATTCCGACAAATCTGAGTCCGAGTGATCTAAATTGATGTCACGTTGTCTGTGGGTAGCTCGGCGGCTTTTCCTTGGTGCTACTATAGGATCATCGGAAAACTTGCGTTTGGCCATGCCGGCGTACTTGGGTTGATTGAAATATTTGGACACATTTTTTAGTCCCAAGTCTCCATTGTCGGTCTCGTCTTCATCATCGGCGTCTTCGACTTCATCTTGTGACTCGTGTGCCGCTTCGGAAACATGATGTTCTTGGTCAGGAATTTCCTCATCCGAGGGGATTACAGTGTGTTGATCATGGCGGGATTGACCGTCGTCATGGTCACTGTCTGAATCACTTGAAGATTCTGACCCATCTTCCGAGTGATTGTTGTCCGTAACTGCAACATCTGGGGTGGGGATCCTATCTTCCAAACAGGGTGCATCATGCGGATCGCGCAGCCCTTCACCGTCTTCGATCCTTGCAACGCCGATCCGGTAAACCTTGTGTTTTTCCGGAGAATAGATATGGTATATTGCCTCATTCTCGCATCCGACAAAGTAGCCCAGCCAGCCACGGGGGTTATGTAACTTTGTCATCTCAGCCGTGTGCCTCAGCTCTTGCGGATACGTGACATATGCTCGACTGCCCCAAATTCTCTCTCTTGTGAGAGTTGGTTTCATTCCCCGCAAGGCTTCGTATGGTGTTTTTGCATCCTTCTTGCGTAGTGCACGCGCTGGAGTTCGATTTTTCAGCCAGACAGCATGCTGTATGGCTTCGGGCCAGAGGTTCTCGGGTATCTTGGAAATTCGTAAGAGCTCGTTGCCCTTTTCGGAAATAATCTTGGAGACTTGCCCGGAGATGGATGTCTCTTGAACCATAGGTGCGGCCTTTTCACGAATAGTACGGTTTGTCCTCTCAGCAACACCATTCTGATAATGCGCATATGGCTCGATAGGTTCTCGCGCGATAGAATGGGAGCTGCACCATTTGCCAATCGGTCCCCTTTCAAATTCGTTGTCAAAGCGACAGCACCGGATGGTAATATTGAAAACCTTCTGGATCAATTTGACAAGCGACTTGAAAACTTCGAAGAGCTGATACTTTTTGTCGAATCGTGCGCTCCAAGTATATCGCGTACAGTCGTCGGTAATGAACAAGAAGTACCTAGTTCCATCAAATCCTTCGATTGGATATGGTCCCCACACATCCATGTGTACCATTGCCCCCGGTTGTTGAGCATGGCGCGAGGCAGGATCGCGTGGAATCTTGACCAGGGCCCGTGTCGTTGCACATACGGGACAAACGGCTTTGAGCTTGGCTTTGATCTGCTTCTCAGTGATTTCCATCCCTGTTGAGCTACGCAGCAGATTCAGCATGTTTTGAAAGCCTAGATGCGCCAACCTCCGATGCCATTTCCATACAGGGTCATCGAAATCCACCGTGGCTGCGATGACACCACCTGTCATATTATCACTGGGAAGTTGTGTGGCGTCGAGATGATATAGACCGTTGCCGAAGATGGCATGTCCGATCATGTGTCCGGCATCATTCATCCATGTCATGTATTGCTCATTGTAGATACCGGTTACTTTTGCCCTTTGGGTGAACATCCCTCCCGAAAATAGGTTGCATTTTCCTCGAGAAGCATAGGCAACTTCCGAAAGCGAAACTTTCACTGGAAACCCATCAGGGCTTTTTAGGACAAGGTTGACAACTCCCGTTCCTTCAATTTCAAGGGTAGTGGACCCGTCTGCGGTACTGATTTTTAAATTGGATGGGCGGAAAGTATCTTTCTTGAACCATTTCATGTCATTAACGATATGCATGTTCGCTCCAGTATCAGCTAGCCATGTGTCTGTTGTACAGAAACTGCCTGCTAAAAAGGCCCCCAATACAGGTTTAGAGAAACCTAACGTTGCGGACACTGGGTCCCCCATATCAACTCCCCCTGATCTCCGCAACTTGATGCAAGACATAGCTCTATGCATCTGTGGCGAAGGGTCAGCTGGGTTCGCATGAGTTGAAGGGGAGGGACCCGTACCTAGAGCATCAGTCCGGATATAGCTGTCTTTAGAATCGGTGAGATTCATCTCTGCGACACCACCCATGCCATTAGTGACAACGGCCCTGTTGGTGGTGTTGGTGAACTTTTCTTTGAGAGATCGTGGAATTTTCTCGGGGTTCTTAACCCAGCAATTATCTTCGCTATGGCCAGTCTTGCCACAGCTAGGATAGGTGCACTTGAGGTGATTTCTGTCCTCCCGTCTCGGCCTGTAACGAGTAGAATTGTCCATGTTCATGGTGCTGCTGCTGCTCGCATCTCTCTTGACTTTGTCTCTGGCCTTTCTTTCTTCTTTCATTTGAAGTTGGTGCATTTCTTCAACATGCATGCGTTCAAAAAGATAGTCCAGGTCGGGGGAATCGTCAGGTTTGGTCGACCTAATCCAATCATACTTCTCTTTGAAGCTGCGATAGCTAGGAGGAAGGCCGTGAAGAAGAGCGGTTGCGAACATGGCGTCAGTCATATCATATTTGACTGTCTTGAGATCAGCCTTGATCTGGCGGACTTGGTTGGTGTATTCGGTCACAGATTCACAGTGATCTAGCTTGAGATCGTGTAACCGATTCAACAGGATATCACGCGCACGTTCATTTGTGACTGCGTATCGCTTTTTGATAAAGTCGTAAGCTTCTTTGGCGTCCGTGCAATCCTCGATCTCGATTTTAATGCCGTCGGAAATCCAAGCGTCAAGCAACCTGCTTGCAAGCTTCATCTTTTCCTTCGCATTCTTGTGTTCGTTGTGATCGATCTGCCATCGGAGTGTGTTGTTGGTTGTCAAGACCACTGCCTGGCCATCATCTGTTTCGTTTTCGTCATCGGTCGTCGGGCTTAAACTTTTCTTGATCCGAGTGGACCGACGAGTTTCGGTGTCAAGGACCTTCACAAAGTATTCGTCTTTGTTGGGCTTGGGAGGGACGACTTCTTCGCCCGTGAGAAACTCAAGCACATCATTTGATCTGGCTGCTCGCTCAAACTCGCGCTTCCAACTGATGAAGTTGGTCTTGCCTTTCAGCTGGCGATCTGGTTTGACTTCATCCATCTTGGATTACGTCTTGTCTGGTGCCCTGAATTGGGCGTCTGGGGTCTGGGGTCTTGATCACTGATCACTTGTGTCCATCCAAAGGTTTGCCTAGAAAAGAGAGGCTCATAACCAGTTGAACCCTGGATTGAGGTACAAGTGTGATGATTCATCTATATGAAGAGATCCAGCTATTTGTAGTTGCAGCAGCTCATGTCCCTGCTGCCTAGCGGAGTGTCTGCCTAATAGGCAGCCACTCCTATAGATCTATATACATCACGTGACCTGGGATCCAACTGTCGAAACGATATGCAGCCTACCGCTACTATATATATCTTCCTATGTACATGTATCGTGTACCACTTCCTAAGCGAACTTAGAGCCTCGCCGAGGCCTGCCGTGGCTTCTGTGCCGTTGTTATGTTTGTGCTGCCCTTATGGCGCGCGACTTTGAAACCGTTGTGATTCTTCAGCAAAGTCCAAGACCGGCTGTACAGTAGATTTCGAAAACGGATTCCCCTGTGGACATTGGCGCATTGTTTCTCGGCCTGTACCCGAAACTACCCTAATCTGTATTCGGCTAAAGCGAAAGTAATTATGTCCTAAGAATAGAATGGCTATTAATTTCAGAACCGTTTCATTACATAGTATATTGTATATTACAAGAAACAGCTATACACTGCCCCTCTATGCCTAACATTCCATCATTTTGCAGCACCACCTTTTTCAGTGGAACCATATGCACAATATGGCACCGAATCTACCTATGTCAACGCTATGTTTTATTCGTGATATGATACAAAGTGATTCACTAACAACGTCTCAATGGCCGACGCGGCTGAGTGTAGCGAAAAGACTATCAAAAATACTCGCAGAAACCTGCGACTGTTTGGACAAGTTCATGCCCCCTCAACTCGTATCGGTCGGAGACGAAGCATAACACCGCCCATGTTAGAAGCGCTCTGTGACCATCTGCTGGAAAAACCAGGCTTGTACCTCGAAGAGATGGTTATATTTCTATGGGATGAATTCCAGATGCTAGCGTCAACCTCTAGCATTAGGAGGGCTCTCGTCTCCAAAGGGTGGTCTAAAAAGGCTGCTCGGCAGAGTGCGAAAGAGCAGAACGCCGAGCTACGAGAAATATATCTTCATAACCTCTCTGATTTTGAGTCGTACCATCTTGTTTATGTTGATGAATCTGGATGCGATAAGCGTATTGGGTTCCGACGAACAGGTTGGTCACTACTCGGTGTAGCACCTCGGCAAGTGTCTCAGTTCCATCGTGACAAGCGCTATCAAATTTTGCCTGCGTATGCCCAAGATGGTATTTTGATGAGTCGAGTCTTTCGCGGCTCGACGGATGCCGCTGTGTTTGAAGACTTCGTTGATGAGCTCCTTTGTCATTGCGGGAGATGGCCAGAGCCGAAGTCTGTTCTGGTCATGGATAATGCATCGTTTCACCACTCCGAGCGGATTTCGCAGATGTGTGCTAATGCGGGAGTTAAAYTGGTKTATTTGCCTCCGTACTCGCCAGACCTAAACCCRATTGAAGAGTTTTTTGCTGAACTCAAAGGCTTTATACGACGCAATTGGTGCTACTACGCAGAAGATCCAGACCGAGAATTCGCSTCCTTTCTCGAACGGTGTATCAATCAGGTTGGGGCAAAGAAAAACAGTGCTAGRGGCCATTTTCGGCACGCAGGCCTTAGTGTTGAGAATTTAGATGATTGAAATCCTCCTTCGGAGGACACCATACAGTAACATGAAGCGATCGATCCTACATTCAAACCCTTCTCATTATCATAAACTGCCTTTGGCCGCCCGTGCGGACCAGTACGGTGCCACATAGACCAACAACGTWAGCCACGTGACCCGTAATGAGCGTTTTGGATCTCAGAAGTCCTCTGTGGTTCCATTACGTAGCGATTTCTTCACTAAGCAGCCTCTGTKGCAAAAGCTAGCTATTCAGACGAATTAGCGACTCTATTAGGTATCACTAGAATTTTTATGGGATATTCCGCAAGCCGGATAGAGCCGTATAAAGTATCCCCTTCTCCCAGGCCCTTCTTTTATAAAGGGATTAGAAAATAGAGGAAAGAGAAAAAACAAGAATGATTGAGTGTTACATACAAAATCCAATAAAGGAAACCCGCCCTGATGCATGTCCTAGGGCAAGTACATTACCGTTTATCTTGAAATGACTAGGTCGAGACTCTATAGGAAGCCACAGAACCCTTTTACCATTCAATGCTATCCACTGGCCGTGCTCAATAGAGATGCTTGGAGCCGCGTGAGATGGATGGCGCGTAGAGGAGAAGGCCACTGAATCAACCCAATCTGAATGGCCTTCGAGGGTCTGGGTGAGCGCGCCCGTCGCTGGGTCCCAGAGCCGCACTGTCATATCCACAGAGCCGGACGCTAGCAGGCGGCCGTCGGGCGAGAAGGCCCCTGATCTAACCCCATCTGAATGGCCTTCGAGGGTCTGAGTGAGCGCGCCCGTCGCTGGGTCCCAGAGCCGCACTGTCTTATCCCAAGAGCCGGACGCTAGCAGGCGGCCGTCGGGCGAGAAGGCCACTGAATCAACCCCATCTGAATGGCCTTCGAGGGTCTGGGTGAGCGTGCTCCATCCTTCCTCAACTTGTGGTAACTGACATATCCAAGTGGGAAGAGACCGTTTGAACTCTCTATGTATTATCCCCGTTCGGGGTGCAAATACAAGTCCTGCGCAATAAACTTGAAGGGGGGCCTGGTCAACTATCTGGCGATTTTTCAGAATAAAGCGCTTTGCATCGTGAACGAAATCTGAAATAAGAGACGAGTCGTTACCCTAAATCTGTCAGTGCATATCATCTATGATTATCTTCGGAACTTACCGATATGGCCGTTTGGAGCAGATCAAGAATACCTGATACTGCTGACGTAAGGCGCAGTAGGCTCATTGCTTCCACCCAGTGCAAAAAGTGCACCTGGAGAAATCGATAAACATTGTGCATCATGCTAGGCAAGTCCGTGCATTGTACCAGATGATGCGCCCAGTATCGGCAGGCGTATTTCAGTTCGGGAGGTATATAATACTGAATCGAATCATTGCTGATTTCACTCCTTTGCGTGCCTTCGCTTGACAGTTTGCAGATGTTTTTCTCTAGGCTGCTCTGCATGATCTGAAGGCATCGTTCTGTAAGACGCTGGTTTGTATATTTTTCATCGATCCAGAATTTGGTTTTGTCTTTGTGGTGATCTAAAAGAAAATCTCGGAATGACAGATGGAGAAGCCTGACTGGTGTGTCGAAATTGTTTGGTACACTGAGCACCGAGTGGAGTTGGTCTAATCGACATTTGACATCATCTGACTCTCTGCCTATTAGGTGGCTAAGAGAGTTGATCGAGAGCGGAGTGGCAAGAATAATGATCACTCCGACTATCCCCTTGAACTCGTCAAGTAATTGCTGTGACTCTGTTTCATTCTGGCCAGTGAGAAGTTGCTTTAGCACGGGAATATATGTTCTGTCCATCTTGGACACATAGGTTGATTGGTCTGTCAATATCGCTTCAAGTCGCTTTTGAGGGTTCCATCTTGCATCACCGATAAAACGACATATGGTAGCAGCTGCAATGAATAAAGGGACGGCCCTATCAACCAATGTCTTGGTAGCTGCGGCTCCCGGCCAGTCTGGTGGAAATGAGCGCCTCTGTTTTAGGCGTAGGAACTGATCCTCAAAATACAAGGATATGTCATGCTCTATCACTGGCTTTTCGATCTCATGGAGGACCAAATCCTGGTGGGCATCGGTGATCCCTTCGAAGCCCAGCCTGATCGGCAACTCAGGTCTGCTTGTCAATAAAAACCGTAGTTGCACAGAAGTTGACTTTCGAACTTGTGGCAAGAGCCGGAGAATAATCCCTATATCATCTTCTGAATCGCATTCATCTAGAGCATCAATCACGATCACTCTTCTTATGATCTCTTCGCGCTGCTCAATATCAAACAGTGGATTCAGTAGAAGCTTTTCAAATTGTTCTCTCAACACCTTTTCCGAAATATTAGGGTCATTGTCCATTGCCTTTTGAACTGGAGGCAGCATTTGAGGTATTCGGTTGACCATTTGCTCGGTCAATGTTGGGAAAAGCTTTTTTGCTGTTCCTCTGTCCTCTTCACCTCTCCGAAAGAAGAAGCTGGCCCCGAGAAGCTGCTGCTCTCGAAGACGGCTTGCAACTGTTTGGGAGATTGTTGATTTCCCTGTCCCTGCCATGCCGTTCAACCAAAATATGCATTTTCCGTGTGGCGATTTTGCCCACTCTTCGATTTCTCGAAGCAGGTCAATCCGGGTCCCCGGGAGACATTCACTATGCTGGTTGCCGTAGGAGTCGAATGCTGCTTGTTTTGCAATCTGTAATCTGCTAAGGTCCATCTTTTTGTGTATCGAGTTGGTCAATCTCCTAGATCAGCGTCAGAGTTGGCCTTTGATATCAATAATTAAGAGACCGCATTTCGGTCCGGAGCCTACGTTTGATCAACCTGCAAGGACAAAGCAAATGATGTTTTGTACGACTCAAGCTCCATGATAGCAAAATCTACCTCCGACCGTGCCAGTGGCCATTTTAAGGCTCGAAGGCCCCATTTCCTCATCTGCTTTTGCGTCGTTTCCGGATTGATTCTCTCTTTCAAATTTGTAAGTGCTAAGGAGCATTTGGCAATATTGTCGATCAGGTCTTGCGTAGCAGTAAGTTTGTT
>PKQL01000570.1:0-18796 GCA_002916455.1 Penicillium sp. CF05 | reverse complement strand
ATATCTAGTGGAGATATAAACCCGTAAACACCCGGCCGAAGCCGGACAACCTAGCAAGATCCGTATCTAGGCGCTATTAAAAAAGACTAACAGCCTCCTAACCTAATAAGAGGAACGACGAAATCTCCTTTCACCCTTCCTCTAAGAAAGAAATCACCTCCGCCCGGAACTAACCATATCTGAACAAACCTCTTAGGGAGCCACCGAGGCCTAATTCCGAGCTAGTCTCCCCGCGGAAGTTAATACAGCCCTTAACCTCCTAGACGCGGAAGAACGGAACGTCTTCTTATATATATACTCTAGGATAGACCCCTAGCAGGTCAACCCCTTAGTTAAACGGGCCGCTAATAGGGTTTAGGCCCTCTAGGCGGAGCGAGCCGAGTCTATACGGCTCGCCGCTACCCTTACTATAACTATAACTCCGCCCCTAGGGCTAAACTTCCCCTCTAGCGGGGAACAATCATTTCCGAGCACGTCCGCGAGGCCACTAATATCTACGGCCGGCGCCTTCTAGGCTATAGACAAAGACACTCGTAAGAGGTTCCTAAATGACCTACGGGCTATTATAAACTACGACGGCGCTATCCTTAACGACGCTGCCCGCAAATAGACGCGCGACTATGATCGGTATTTCTCGGAGCTGTCTAAGCTTACCGGGCATAATTCCCCTAACGAAGTAAAGATACTCTATACCTTAGGAAAGCTTATAAAGATCGCACAGCAACGATTAGAGTAGCGCGAGAAACACCACAACCTACTCGGCACCGAGAACTTCCTAATATAGGCCGCCTTTAAGGTATAGCTCGAGTGGGAATTCGTAGAACACCTTTCCACCGAGAAGCTCTACGAGCGTTACGAAACGCTTAAATAAGGCAATCAATCGGTCTAAGAATATACCGCTAATCTCTAATAAGTTATCTCCGATCTCGATTAGGACGTCCCGGATCCGATGCTTATCTAACGTTTTATTATAGGCACGAAAGCCACGTACCGTGCTAAATAGGCCGAAGAACGGGATCCACTAAAGATAATCAAGGATATTATCTTCCGTTTCGCCTAGTATAAGTAGGGCCGAGCTATCGCTAAGAAATATAAAGGTTCCACGACGCGGCACCCCGATGCTATAGACGTCGACACTACTATTAACTCGATAGAAACATATCCTAGGCGGATATCTATAGGCCTAAAAGAAACCTATAAATGCTATAACTATAGGAAACGGGGACACCTAGCTCGCGCCTATAGAAAACCGAAAATAGAAGAAACTAAGTAGAAATAAAAGGCCGCGTTTAAGCGCTACCGTTAGCTGTCGAAAAACTAGTGCGGCCGCACGACGTAGAAGCCCTCGTCGGCCGCCTCTAAGAGGCTCCCGAACCGCCGTAGCTTAACGTAGACGACATTCTCGACCCCTATCATCCTAAGAATTCCCACACACGCACCCGGCGGGAACCCCCTCCGCGCCGATTATCGCGGAGGAAGAATCAACGGGAGGGAACCTCTTACCTATTAGCTTCCTTAAACGTCTTTAGCGACGCTCTAACGTTTTACCGGGGAAAGATCTACGCGGGAGACGCTAACCTAGTGCGTGTCCGTATACTCCTTAATAGTGGAGTAAGCGACACCTTTGTCTCCCCACACATCCTTAAGAAGCTTAGCCGGTAGATACGGGTACGATAACCCTAGACCCCGTTACTAGTCACTATTATAAACGGCGAGCGGCTAGAAACGAGTGGCTATATGATCCTTACGGTTAGAATTAGCGACTAGGCGGGACGAATCAAGGCCTAGATCCTATAGATAGAATACGATATAATCCTTAGCCGCGATTTTCTCTAAACTAAGAACCCCTATATCGACTAGCGCACCTCTATTATAACCCTTACGGATCATAACCGCTATACCTACGCTATCCACCCTATAAATAACTCCCGGACGATTATAAGAGGTAGTGCACACGCTAATATAATCTCGGCGAAGCAAATACGTCGGCTCCTACGGAAGGCGAGAAGCGAAGCCTACCTCTTTACGGTTCGCCCGACCAATTATAGGCCCGAAGACGAGGAGCCGGGACCGCTAGCACACGACGACCCTAGGATCTAATGTTACCAGCCAGATCTTCAATGAAAAGAGCGCATTTCAACTAAAATACTAAGTACAGAGAAGTAAAGGGAAAGGAAGAAAGGATCCTCCAGGTCACAGATCCTTTGTGCGTGGGGTCCTGTCACATGCAAACAACAACCAAGGCGGAAACCTTTGGCAGAAAACCTCAGATCGTCACATAACCCCCGGCTGAAATTGCATTCAGTCTCTGAATGCTAGTTTGTCGTCATCAGCATGATCCTCGAGTATGATTTCATCTCTCGCTGCATTAAACCAATCCTGTAAGCGCATAGAGGGCCCGGGCTTCAAAGGGTACTAATCATAGAACTCTTGGATCTTCTACGGAGCATGCTTAAAGTTCCCTATAGGATACTATTGTAGATCGAGATCATAACCTAGCTATTAGACTCGGTATTGTAGCTTCCGGTAATATGTTCTTAAATCTAGGATCTTATTAACTTCCTATTCGTCTTCTTCGGAGACCTTGATCGGTAGTGGCGGATTAACATACTGCCCTTAGAGAGGTTCTAGCGTTGTTGCCTTTCGAAGCTTACTTAGGTTGAATATAGGATAGACTCGAATCGAGTTAGGCAAATCGACACGATAGGCGTTTCTAACCTTCTCGAGAATCTTGTATAGACCACTAGTAAGATAAGAGAGTTTTCGACTAGGACGATCTAATATCCAATCCTTTATTATTATAAAAATATAATCTCCGATATCGAAGTCTTCTTCCCGCCGTCGCTTATTTGCCTGTTAAATCATTTTCTGTYAGGTATCGGCAATTTGCTACTTTATCTTATTCTAGATATCATAAAGCCGGGTTAACATGTTAACGGCTTCTCGTTTATTCTATATTATAGTCTCTTAGTCTCTCTAGTTAAATGATATAGAAGGTTTATATCCTCGTTTAATAAAGAAAGGTGACTTCTTCGTTATATCCTATAGGAGAATCGATACTATAAAACCGACTATTAGTAAACACTCTAACTAGTTATCCTAGTTGAATTCCACGTATAGTCTTAGCCTCTATACTATATACTAATTTGTAATCTCACTCTAACCATCGGTCTATAGATAATAAGCTGTAGAAAGCTTTCTCTTAATTCCTAGGATTCGATAGAACTCCGCCTAGAACTTAGAAACGAACTGACCACCTCGGTCTAAAATAATGCTATCGGGTATACCCACACTTCGGAGCATATGATTAATAAAGAGTCTCGCTATTTGCTTCGCTATTGTCTCCTTATAACACGGGACTAAGATTGGTCTTTTACTAAAACGATCTACCACCACGTAAACTACGTTATAGCTATAACGATCTCTAGAGAAAGAACGGAAATCTATTACAATATGCTACTAAGGTCTTTTAGGGATCGGGAGTGGGTGTAGGAGTCCTAGGGTCCGATCATGCTAAGGCTTGATTCGTTTATATATCAGATAGTTATAGACGTATCTTTCTATATCCTTTACTAATTTAGGCTAATAGTATCGTATAGTAGTTATCTTCTTCATTTTTTTAATACTAGGGTGGGCTATTATCGGCTAGCGGTGTATATTATCGAGTAGTCTAGCTCGTAGATCACCTTCGTTAGGAACTTTAAGTCGTCCTTCGAAAAGGAGGAGTCTATCTTATAATATCTAGTGATCATTATCTCCGTTTTCGGTAATCTAACGGAACTCTACTAGTTCTACACTCTATCTATTAGCATACTTCACCCGTTCTGTGATCTCCTAGCGTTAAGTATCCTCTAGGTTAATAGGACTAATCTCGACTTCCGGTCGTATACCTTCTTCTAGACATTCTACGGGTAGGAGCGTAATCTGCCGGCTGTTATCGGTGTATAGTGTTTCCTTCCGTGATAGAACATCTACGATAATATTCTTTTTACTAGGTCGATACTTAATTAGGAAGTGGAACTAGGAGAGAAATTCACTCTATCTTATCTATCGTTAATTCATTTATCGGGTGGTCATAAAATACTCTAGAGACTAATAATCTGTAAGGATCTTAAAGCGATCCTTTTAGGAGAGTCCTTCGAGTTTAGGTCGCTATTCTTATAGTGTACGGACAATCGCTAGAAGCTCCTTATCACGTATCTTATAGTTTATCTCTATAGACTATATTATTTTCGAAAAGAATGCCACTAGATGCTAGAAATCATCGTCTTTATAGTACTAAGAGAGAACTACGCCGAGTACTCTATCTAAGGCATCTGTTTCTACTCGGGTCCGACGGACGGGATCGTAATAACGAAGAACGGGTGCACTTATCAGTTTTTCTTTTAGAAGCTAGAAAGCTGCTTTATAGAGTAGAGACTAGTTATAGGGAATATCTTACTAGGTTAGACGGTATAAAGGCTTCGAAATAGCACTATATCCCCGAATAAATCGTCGGTAGAAATTATAGAAACCTAGGAACGACTATACTCCTTTTACCGTTAACGGGGGCTTCTATAACTAAACCACACTAATCTTCTCTAGGTCGACTACGATACTATCGGTGCTCACGATAAAACTAAGAAACTTCGTCTTGGTAACGGCAAATTCACACTTTAATAGTGCTACCTAGAGACCTACTTTCTATAGACGGGAAAGTACTTCTCTAACCTACTATCTATACTCCTCGAGAGTCTCACTATAGATTAAGATATCGTCTATAAATGTAACTGTATAGTCGTCTATACATTCTTTTAAAATGCTATTTATAAATCGTTAGAAGGTAGCGGGACTATTAGTTAGACCGAAAGGTGTAACCTTATACTTAAAAGATCTATACCTTATACGGAAAGTTGTAAGATCTTCTACTTCCGGTATTAGACGAATCCGATAGAAACCTTATCGAATGTCTAACTTCGTAAAGAACTTGGCCTTACTAGTTCGCTACAGAACTTTATCAATCAGGGGCAAAGGGTAGTAGTCCTTCTTTGTGATAGCATTCAGCTTCCGGAAATCCACACAAAAACGGAGACCACCACTAGGCTTCTTTACTATAAGAATTGGTGAGGTATATAGTGTAGCACTCGGAACGATAAATCCTTTATCGAGATTCTTAATAATATACTACTTCGCAGCTTTCAATTCGTTAAGAGAGAGCTTATAGAGAGGATAGTATCCTAGTTAGGCTTCGGCTTCGAGAATGATATCATAATCCACACTAGGCCTATACGGGGGTAGTTCATCTAATTTCTTCTTCGAGAACACTTCGGTAAGGTTATAGTATTCCTTTAGCAACGTTCTCTTGATTTTATCGAGCTCGAGATCTTTTTTAACAGATGATTTCATAGAAAGAACTCGATCGATCTTATAAAGTGAGGTTGCGAATATCTCGACTCCGCTCTCTAGATCTCTTTTTATCTTCGATTATAGTCTGTCGAATCCGGCTCTACTAATAGCACTAATATCGATAGGAGGGAGTGGTGGTTCTAAGTCTTCTTCCTTTTCGAAGGAGATTAGAATAGCGGGGATTTCGTTATTGATATTTCGGACTATCTTTCTCTATTCCTTTACCTACTAATGTCTATATTATCGTTCACGGGTATAAGAGTAGATACTACTCCGGGGCTTATTAGTTTATTAAGACTACTCTAGGAGACGATCTCGACGATCTATATCTTTCTAATAGGTATCACTCTATAGAGATCTCTATAGAATAGCTTTCGGTGTTAGGATAGAGATTTTACTTACCACTTCGTCGAATAACGTTCTCTTATCCGGCTAGATCATACGGTGTCGTCGATAGTTAAGGAGAACGTTATACTCCGTAAACCACATTCGTCCTAAGATCATATCGTATCGTCCGAGATCTATAATTAATATAGGAATCTGCCTTTATATTCTTCTATTAATATAGATTATAAGAATAGCGGCATAGCGTATTAGTTCTACTAGCTTACCGTTAAAACCTCGTACCGGACATTCGCGACTTAGTCGTTCCACTCTAATCCCGAAACGCTTGCCTAGTAATAGGATCGTTGCTAAATTAATAAAAACATACCCGTCTGCTCTAGTGTCACTAAGCGCTAAAATAGAAAATGAGCGTCTATTATATATTAGCTAAGTATTAAAAACTAAGCTATCCCTAGGACCTCTAATCAACTTTTATAAATCTAGCGAAAATAGTGACACCTTTCTTCCGCCTAGGAGGGAGACTTCGCCTAGGCATAGGCTTTTCCCGAATCGGTATCGGTATTAGCTTCGAGTTCCACGATCTTATTAACACGGGGTGTGGGAGTAGTAGGAATGGTAGCCACGGCTATAAGAGTCGGTTTCTTCTTCGGACATTCGCGAGTTATATATCCCTACTCCTTATAATAGAAGCATCGTCCTTCTCTTATTAAAGTCTCTCTTTTAGTAGGCGATATTCCGGTGTTATTAGTACTCCCCTTACGCTTTACACGAGAAGTGTATGTCTGATTTGTCGTTATCGAGGATGCACCGCCACTTCTACCTAAGATAGCTACTATAGATCGTGCACGGAAAGTGGATTTTGCTTCTTATTATAGGTTGATCTCGTAGGATATACTCTAATAATTCTAGGCGAAAGTATCGAATAAGATAGATTCCTAGTTAACTACCTATATAACCTAGCTTTAAAGTAGGTAGGGGAGTTTAGAGTATAAGTCTCGCTTCCGGTTTTCGATCATAACCGTAGCCTCTTTAGTAAGCTATATGAATTCCGCGAGGAAATTAGTAAAACTATCCTTTAGCTTTATCTTAAGCTTATAGTATATAGTGTAGGCTTCGGCACGTCGGTTCGGGTTAGCGAAAACGGTCTTTAGGTGGAGAATAATATCTTCGGCGTCTTCGTAGGGGGTGCTAGCGTCGGCACTTATCCGGGGAGTAATATGTAACTAGGCTTTACCCTTATAACGACTCTAAATATAGAGCTTACGATAAATAGGTAGGGGATAATAGTCGGTATTAGCTTTAAGTTTCTAGCGAATCACGGTTTCCTAGGTTTCAAAACGGACCTCCTTCCTATCGTTTAACATCGGGGCGTTAGGTATCTTCGTAGTCTTACGACTAGTAGCGGCCTCTACAATCGGTGCGCCGGAACTAATCTGATTTTAAACATTTATAAGGCGAAAGGCAAGATCGCTACGCTCACGAATTATAATATCCCGGTGAGTAATAGCTTCCTTACAATTATACTAAAGCGACTTAAGAAGCATATCGGTCTTAACCTTCTCTATATGAAGTATAGTCACCTTATCTTCAAGTTCTTAGATTCGGTTCTTCAATCTCTTATAATCGCGAGCGAGTTTATAGAACCTCTCTTTACTCGGTGTTTGTTATAATCGTGTACGAATCGAGGATTTATCTTCTTCCTTATAATCACTAGTATTAACTGGTCTCTACGGATCGGGAGTCGGGGTATTCGGGTCGAGAGTAGCGGCTGTCTCTTGCTTATGACTTTCATCATCTTCTTCAAGTATGATAGCAGGCTGCTTACCTCGGTTCGTCGGTGGGTTTCTTTTCGATCCGGCCATTTTGATTAGTCAGAGATTTCGGTTCGGGATCGGGATCAAGGTCTTGGCTGTACGATGCCAAGGAACGAAAGTGGAGAAATGATAGGGCCGAGACTAATCACAATGATAGTCTGTACGGACGTGCTGTCAAAGAAATGAGAGTGGTACTTAGTATTATGTTACCAGCCAGATCTTCAATGAAAAGAGCGCATTTCAACTAAAATACTAAGTACAGAGAAGTAAAGGGAAAGGAAGAAAGGATCCTCCAGGTCACAGATCCTTTGTGCGTGGGGTCCTGTCACATGCAAACAACAACCAAGGCGGAAACCTTTGGCAGAAAACCTCAGATCGTCATATCTAACGGATCCTTACGAGATATAAGGATTCGTTCCGTGTAGAACTCCCGACGGCACTACCCCTAAAGCGTAATATAGCGCACGAGATCGATACGGGCACACACGCGCCCGTTAATATTAACGTATATAGACTTTCGGCTAAGAAACTCGACGAATAAGCCTAATAAGTCGAGGACCTGATTAATAAAGGCCTAATCCGCGAGTCTAATAGCGCGTGGGGTTTCCTAGTGGTATTTGCCTAGAAGCTATATAGATAGTGGCGAATATGTATCGACTACCGAGCCCTTAACAATATAATAGCGAAGAACGGATATCCGCTCCCACAAATCTAAGACCTATTAGATATTATTAGAAATGCACGGGTCCTCTCTAAGATCGACCTTACGGCCGGATACTAGCAGATCCGTATAGGAGAGCACTCTATTAAGAAAACCGCGTTTAACACGATCTAGGGCAAATACGAATGGCTCGCTATACCATTTAGGCTATATAACGCCCCCGCGACTTTCTAATCGGTTATAAATAACACCTTACGTCCTCTCCTCGGCCGTAACGTGGTAGTTTACCTCGACGATATCCTTATCTTCTCAGCGTCACTTAAAGAACACCGGAAACACGTCGAAAAGGTCCTAGCGCTCTTAGACGAATAGCGACTATACGTATCGCCCTCGAAATGTGTATTTACGACTCGTAAACTAGAGTTCTATAGCTATATTATCGGAAACGGAACTATACGGCCTCTCCCGGCTAAAGTCGAGGCCGTATAAGTATAGCCACGACCTAAAACTGTCTATAACGTTCGCTAATTCCTTAGACTAGCTATATATTACCGTCGGTTTATTCACGACTTCTCGAAGGTTTACGTACCGCTCTATAAACTCCTAAAAGAGAGTGATAGCGCCTTCCGGAAGTAGCGTTTCCGCCCGATCGTCTAGATAGAGGCTTATAAGAGCGCCTTCCGGAAAGTGAAGGACCTTCTCGCCTCCGCCCCGGTCCTAAAACAGCCTGACCGGGACAAGCTATACGTCATCGAGATAGACGCCTCCGAATAGGCTCTTAGAATGGTCCTTATATAAGCGGACGACGATAGGAAACTATACCCGGTTATATATAACGGCCGTAAACTCCACGGCGCCGAGCTAAACTACCCCGTGCACGAGAAGGAGCTCCTAGCTATTAAAGAAGCCATCCGCACGTGGGATAGGTATATCGATAGGGATAGGTTCGAGACTATTATTATCACCGATAACGTATACTTATAGTACTTAAACACCACGAGAGAATATAGTAAGCGTCTCGCACGCTAGGTCGCCGAGTTCTAACAATATCGGCTAAACATCCGCTACCGAAAAGGCTTAGAGAATATAGTGGCGGACGCTATTAGCCGTCGTCTAGACCTGATCGGAACCACCCTAGCTAATATAAGCCTCGAGCGGCCTATTAGGGACGGCTACCTCGCGATCATAACGGCTGTGCACGGAATCCCTAAGGAGGACTAGCTCGTAGCCACGATCTAGTTCCTAGAGGATAGCACGGAACCGGAAGACGCCGCCACTAAACGAGCCGTAAAGAAATACGCCTATCAACTCAGCCTCTAAAACACGCATATATTCACACGGGCCTCCCTAGGGGAGAATCGACACTTGATCTTCACATATAAGGACGGTATCGTGTCCCCGTACCTAGAACCCCCGTTTCGAGCCGAACTTCTCTAGAAGGCCTATCACGACTTCGGCCACCTCGGCTTCCCGGGCCTTAACGGTATCGTTCGCCCCCGAGGATAGTGGCCGTTAATCCGAGTAGATATAGAAGAATCGGTACGAAATTGCCCGAATTGCTAAGTATCGTAGGGATCCCGAAAAGGCCTTAAGCGGGAGGCAGCCTAGCATATAGTAACGAGCGGCATCCGCCCGTTTAAACGATAGGGTATCGACCTTATCGGGCCTCTCCTAGCTACGCCGAATAGAAACCGTTAGATTATTATAGCGATCGACTACGTAACTAGCTAGCTAGTCGCCTAGGCGGTCCCGGACGCCACCGAGGAAACACTCGCGGAATTTCTATTCCGCGACCTATACGTATATTACGGTACGTTTAATAAGTTAATCTCCGATAATAGAACGAACCTCCTATCCGGAGCTATACGACACTTTATAGGCTTACTTAGAGCCCGCTATAAGACGACCACTCCCTATCACCCCTATACTAATAGGAAGGTAGAGAATTTTAACGGTTTAATCGGTCGTATACTTATAAAATACCTTATAGGTAAGCCCACGAGGCTGTAGGATGAATATCTTACGAAAGTATTATTCGCCGCTCGTATATAGGAGCATGCTATCATAAGGAAGAGTCCGTATTTCCTAGTCTACGGTATATATCCCCGTATTGTCGCCGGCGAGGATAGCCTACTAGACGGCTAGGTCCACACTAATAGGGACGAGCAGATTTAGTAGCTCGTAGATGCCCGCTTAAAAGCGAACGAGCTCCTACTCGTCTATACGATAAAGAAATAGAAAATCTAGGACTTAGCGGTCACGAAGACGAGCTTTAAAACCGACGATTAGGTCCTAGTGCGAAATAAGTCGAAACAGAAGTTCGAAAGTACGTGGTTTAGGCCGTATAAAGTTGTATAGGCCTATCCACTCGGGATATACGCCCTTATAGAGCTAAGCGGGCGTGTCCTCCGAAACCTTATTAACGGTGCGAGGCTGACGGATATAAACGTCGGCGATAATCCTAGCTTATAGGCCTCGCCGGCTAGCCGCTCGGCTCTACGGAGAGCCGGGTAAAAGATCGGCCGCCCTAAAGAACTACGTAAGATCCTTAATAAGGTTAAGCCCCCTCCGCCGATATACGCGGACCTTTCCACGTTCACCCGGGAAGAATAGCAAGAATTCAAGCGCTTAGGAGCCCGTATAGAATTCTTAGGGGAGGAAGTTATAGCTAAACGTGTTATTATAAAGATAAGAGCAGCCGCGCGCAAGAGGTAGAAGAAAGAAACTGCTAATAAAGCACCCGAGTAGGGCCCGCTAGGTGCTAACGAGTGGGACTCAGAAGTAAACGACTACGAATCTAAGGATTCACAAATATACGAATCCGACAGGTATAAATCGGCAGAGGACGCTCACTATAAGCCTAAACAAGGCTTAGACCGACTATCACGCCTATTTACAGTCGTTATTCCACCCCCGTCTAGAGAGATCTAAGAGCTTACAGCTATATAAAGCTAAAAAGTGGAGAAACAGATTACATTTCCGGCTTTAAAATGCCGAAGGAGCCGCCTAAAAGGGGCAGGGCTTAAGAGAAACTTGCGAAAACCGCATAAACGGAGGTAGAAGACCTCAGGAACACGCTTAAACGCATAAACGGGGGTATAAGGGCCCTAATAAGAACTAATAAAAAGCAGAAAAAAGGGTATAAGGCCCGAAAAATAACCTTAGAAGACCATCTAACTCCGCACCGGACTGCTAATCTCACCTCCTACGATTAAGGAGATCACCCGAGTCCGAACTCTCGTTATCGGATGTCTCCCCCTTATCATTAGAGCCGTCCGAAGCTATAATCTATCCCTTTACAACCCCTAGAGCCTTTATCGCGTTATAATCATACTTAACGCGCTTCCGTATATCCTCTAAGCGCTTAAAGACATCCTTAAACCACTTAGAATCTTCCGCACGGTAGATCTTCGGCTAGTCGAGAGGAGTCGTGTATAGCACACTATCGAAAGCCGGTCCCGAACGGGGCTAGGCGTACACCGACTTAGGAGGATCGGGAGTATCCTTAGTACGCTTCCTCTTTATACCGCCCTTGTCTTTACCACCGGGAGCGTCTATAGCCGCGCGCTTCTTCTTTACACTACCCTTATCCTTGCTAACGGGAGTGTTTATAGCCGCGCGCTTCCTCGTGGACTTAGAGGGAGTGGTAGGAGCCCTACCGGCCTTAACTAGAGCTAGGGGAGCCTCGGCAGCCTTTCCCTTTCCCTTATCGGTTCCCTTCTTATCCGTGCGAGATGATCTATCGGCATAAGAGAGYATRATCGGAGCCTTAAGGAGAATGCTATTAGRTTAGAAGCGCCGGACGAGATCATATACCTAGAAGGGAGTCTTATAGGTATTRCCCGGATCGTCGGCGAGCTCGCCTATTAGGCCTAAGAAACGTTAGAAAAGAAACGAAGACAAAACTATCCGGAAGGATACTTACGGAGGGTGCATTTATTAGCCGCGCTAGACCACTAGTAGTAAGCATATAACAGCGACTATTAAAAACCTAACCCGGCGAGGAAGACAATTCGGTAGGAGGTAAACGGTCCGTTCCCCTTCTTATAGGGTATATAAGCCTTACCTAACGGAGCCTTATAGCTAATTAGTTAGCCTAGAGCTACACGCACATTCGTGACTATAGATACCTTCGAGTCCTTATTAACGCGCTAGTTAATACCGGAGCGTTTCGGATCCACGCGGAACTAAAGTTGATCCTACGAACTCCGAGTGAGGTGTATAAGGAGAGGCATTCTAGAAGCGTCTAATCCCTTACCTAGAATAAGATAGTCAGCTTCCGGACGGACACGATTAGAATAGAAAGGACTTACTAGCGTCGGTTTAGGCCTATAAACGAGTAGTTACAGCCGGTATAGTAATCAGGGCATATGACTAGCTCCCGTCGCCGCTATAGTCAGCAATAATCGGAGTAGCGGTCACATTTCTAACACCTCTACCCGTAACCGCGGGGCCGGTTATAGCCGCACTACCCGCCGCGCTATCGCCACCTATAGCCGTAGGACCGGTCACAGCCGCACCACCGTTATCACCGGCCGTACTAGCACTACTAGCAGCCGCGCTACCGTCACCGTTACTACCGGCTCCGATAGGAGGATTCGTAGGCCCAGTAATAGCCTCGGCAACTAGCTTATTACCCGTAGGTGTCCCCTCGGCCCCGTTATCGCCTAGGACACGCGTTAGAACACCGTTTCTAAGCTCGTATCGAGTCGTAGGGGGTACGCTAGTCGATATAAGACCTCGCACGAACTCGGCGACCCTATTATTAATAGGGGGACGGGCAGACTTTTTACCTCTAGCCATTGTGACACTACATAAAAAGAAGATGTTAGTCTCGATTAGGCTTATATAGACCCTTACGAGGGTATTCGTACCTTATTAAATGAGAAAATTAATAAAAACGGCTAGGAGAGATGATAAGAAGAGTGTTATAGGAAGAAGAAGAGATATAGGAATAAGGGGGCGTGAAGGATCAATTCCTACCTAGAGGTAGGGAGACGGTCTCACTTATAAAGTCTAGAGTGAGGATCCTTTAGACAATCTACGGGCGCAAATTGGTGGATTCTACACCTTAAAGCTGCCCTCCTTTGTCCAAACACCTTTCAAATTTCCCTTTGTCTTCCGTTTCGAAGCTATTTTTACACCTTGCCACCCGTTTCAGGCCTTTATTAATAAAGCGGGGCCTAGGGGAGCCTTAAAGACCTTTGTGAGGCTATTCTTAGAAGATTTAACAGAGATTTCCTTTGTTTTGAACTTATACGACCGTACATATCTATATAGACCCGGTCAGATTGACTTTCTTTGATTTTGCTCCTAGGATTCATACACACTCACTCACGTGATACCTCGGAGAAGCGGAGGTCCGCTTTCCACTCGGTGGGGGAGGATGTGATCCCAGAAGCCCCTTTTTTCTTATATAAACATGTCTGTTCCTACCGCACGGTCCCCTACGGTACCGTTTCTGCACTTATATACACTATCGTTTCCGTATTCCACTATACTTAGTCGTTGGATACCCCAACTCAATGAAAACTATGCGATCTTATTTGAATCTTAGTGGGGGGGACGAACTATCTTAGTCCTCTAAACTCACGTCTAACGATATTAGCTATATACCTAACGGCTAGGTTAACGCTATAAATTATAAAGAGAAAGCTAAATGGCTTATTACTACGTAAAAAGAGCTAGAATCTTATATTTAAAACGGCACCTAGAAAGTTGTTAATAGAGACACTAATAAGACGAAGAGAAAAGCACTCACTCTTCGATAGGTTTTTAATATTAAAAAAGATGACAGCCGCTATAAAGCTCGCCTTATTACGAGAGGCTTTAATCAAGTTAAGGACGTCGATTTCCACGAGGTCTATACTATTATAGCTAAACCTATATCTTTTAAAGTCTTCTATATAATTGCCGCCGCTCTTAGCTAGGAGCTACACCACTTTAATATTAAAACTATATTCCTAAATGCTGACATTAAAGAGTCAATCTTTATTAAACTACCGGAAAATCAGGTTACCGGCGGCGCTAAGAAAATAGCTGAGGAGACAGCTAAACTTTCTATAAAAGCTTTATCTTAATAAGCCAAATCTCCTATATCTGATAAGATTAGATTGCTTATAAAGTCTGTCTATAGCTTAAAATAAGCGTCTAGGGAATGGTATATGCTTTTATATAACGCCTTACTAGCTATAGGATTCTAAAAGACCTATACTAATCACTCTATTTTTGTTAAATAGGTTAATAAAGGCTCTATTCCTATCTTTATTATCGTCTATATTAACGATATTCTTACTCTCTCACCTTCGAATAAGGTGATTAAGGCCTTTAAGAATCAGCTCTCTAAGCACTTCATTCTTATAAATAAAGGCTTTATTAAAGAGTATCTAGCTATCGAGATCATACGCTAGGGTAAATCTCTTGCTCTCTCCTAAAGGAAGTTTATCAACACTCTTCTTTTTTAATACGGTATATAGAACTATAAGCTAATTTCGACTCCGTTTAATAAGAAAGAACCCTTACTTCCTTCTTCTAAGAAAACACCAGCCGCACCCGTAGTATATAAGCTATACTAAGAGTAGGTTAGAAAAGCTATCTAGCTTATGGTTGGTACGCGGCCTAACATTTCCTACGCTACTATCTAGCTTATAAAGCACGCTCGCAATCTGGGTCCGTAACACTAATAGGCTATTAAACGCCTATTCCGCTACCTCGTAGGTATGAGATCACAGCGGCCACTACTCCGAGTGTTTACCCATTCAGCCAAAAAGGCATAGCCAAACTGAGTTCTAGAACTCAGTTTCACTGTAGTGGTATATATATATAGGTGTCACACATGTTGTGGGATCACAGGTATAGTCGATTTGTGTATTTAGTATTATCGTGATCTTAATTAATCACGATCTAATAGTGATTTATCATTATTATTATCTCTTTATAGATTTTACGACGCTAATCACGTTAGTCCGCACTCCACAAATAGAATTTTAACTTCTAGCTTCGTTTTTCATCTTGCTAGAGGCCCTATCTCCTAGTCTTCTAAGAAATAAGCTTATATTACACTATTATCCACGGAATCTAAATATATTGCTTAGGCCCTAGCTGTTTAGGAAGCTAAATGGCTTATCTTGCTTTTAATAGAGCTCCGTATATATGAGACATAGCATGGAATTCCTTTACTAGACAAGCCTGTCACTATTCTTGCTGACAACACTAGTGCTATTGCTCTCGCGAAAAATCCCGAGTATCACGCACGTATAAAACACATCGCCGTCCGGTATCACTTTCTACGATAGGAAGTTCAAGCAGGATCAATCTGCTTCAAATATATTCCGACAAAAGAACAAGCTGCCGACGGATTCACTAAGCCTCTTACATCTATCATGTTTAAGAGATTTATCAACCAGCTAGGTCTTACACCTATCAAATTGTCTGGTTGATCTGCTATTTTGATTTGTATAGTAAAAATATGCGTTTTCAATTGGCTGGAAAGCTTTGCTTTTCATCTGGAAAGAAAGGATCATGGGGGGTTTCTTCCAATGTATGTGCTATCCATTGTGGGGGGTGTTGAATCTCCTGATGTCACATGCTATTTTCATCCCATGTATGTAGTCTAGGACTATCCTTCCTTTCCTTTTTCCATAGTGTACAACTACAACAATACAATTCTACATTGTATTCTGCCTTTTCATGATCTCTCTTACGTTGTAGATCTTATCATGTATGCCGAAATTGTGGTAATAAGAGCACCGCAGCCCATTGGTACTACGACCTGGCCGCTTGGGAACTTGCGGTGTTGTACAACTGTTCAGCTTGCTACTGGTATCGATTCCGGAACAACGCTGATCGGCCGCCGGACTTATTTATCGCTTTTCGCGCCCGACCCGTTGATGGGCCATGCTCAAACTGTCAAGCGACTGAGTCCCCCTCATGGAATTGGCATCCGAGAGACATAGACGGTACACTCTGTGCCGCTTGCCGCACCCACTGGGGGAGATACGGAGTTGATCGACCCCCAAAAAGAGAATAGTTCTGTGCAGATTGTGGTGCCACAAAAATCAAAGACCATTGGCACCGCGCCTCTGGTCCAAATCAAAAGGACCAGGAATACTGGTGCGCCACTTGTGCCATGCGTCGCCAGAGGATACGCAACCGGGAGGCCCGGGACAACAAACTTGCCGGCTTGATATGCTCAACCTGTGGAAGCTTGAATCCCATTGCCTGGAAGATATACCGAACATGTATGTCATGCTGGCAAAAGAGCAATGTAGACAAGCGTTTTAGAAAGACAAGGGACAGGCAAGATTGCTGGTATTGCAGCATACCTTTCGAAAAGCAGTCCCAACCTGGTACAGTACGAGACAACGAAAGACAATGGCATAAAGGTCTCAAGGAGTGGATCTGCAAGAACTGTTTTAATCATTGCGATAAGCAGGGATCCTTTGGGGTTAGGATCATCGACATCCAAGAGTACGAAATCCGGTGCGAAGATTGCCATACCCTCTACGCATGGAGGTGGACTACTCTCGGCAAGAAATCTCTCGACCGGATCGAGGACAGCAATATAACCTGGGATCATATCATGTGCGGCAATTGCTACCAAAAGCGCAACACGGGCTTGCTCAGAAACCAAAAGTCCGGCACCAGCGAGATTTTGGTCTTTGAGAACAAACGTGATAGAGCACGAAAGGAGAAGGATTTGACCTGGCAAGAGTACAAAAGCAAAAATTTGCAGGAAAATGGTACGTACCGCGAAACTAAACTTCTTGTTGCCTATTTTCTGCGAGTCCACGAGTGGGACTTTGGAGCCGACCAAATTATTGCTGAGAAGATGGAGAAAGACAAATTGGAGTTAGAGGAGGGTTTGATGGATGTCGATTGATTGAACGGGGTGTTGGCTGTTTATGAACTTTGTCTTCTGTCAATCTTTCGACTATGTTGCTCTCGTTCCTGTGTTTTTTTTTTTTTTTTCCCTATTTCTTCCAGTTTCGAAATCAGTCTTGTGTTTCGCCAGCCGTATACAGTTCATTGTTTCAATACAAAAGTTCATCCTGGCGTCCTACTCCACTCGTCTTAGCGTAATTGAGAGGTGAGCTCCGTGCCTGAATTCAAGCAGTTGGCGAGCCGAAACTTGTGGTATTTCCATGCTTTGGACAGTCCGAAAGGTCTATTCGACCTCTTCTCCCAACATATTTACCCTTTTTTTGCACCTTCCTGTCAGTCCAAAGACGATTTTGCACGGGTTGTATCGGACTTCTGGGCTCCTGATGTTGAAAAAGTGCTCACTGCAAAGCTCCAAGATGAGGAGGTATGAAAAGTCACTTTGCCAAAGATTTGAGGATGCTGTTGTTAGTGGCGAAGATCGAAACTCGGGGCACTAAAAGTTTGTAATAAATAGAAACTTGAGCGAGCATGTGAATGAGCTTCAGTGAACAGCCCTTGTATGCTATAAAGAATATTATTTGCGCATACCCTTAGCCCAAGCCCTAACTGTCAGGTTGTATAGGAACAGACCGCCAATAAAGGGCACGTCATTGAGGTTATCAGACCCCACCACTCCACAACTGCCTAGATGGTCAGATATTATAATATAAAATAGCCATCAGCAAGGGGTATATATATATAGTATCAAAATCAAAACGTCCATCGCATAAATGAGACAAAATCAGAAGCATTGAAATGTCTTAAGACCGAAAGGAGTAAAATGTTGTCAGGTGCCCCACCGAAAGCGTCGGCTTGGCGTTGTTGGAAGCTTTAGGATCTCTCTGGCCTTTTGTTCTTATAACTCTAGTCCTCACATATCCTTGCATACCGTCATGCTTCATATACCAATGCGTGAAAATCACAGTGCTCAGGCTTCCACCAAGGCCGTGATCTTGGTGAGTTATGGAATCATCACGAATAAACAATGACTGACACCTTGTCCACAGGTCGGCGGCCCCTCAAGAGGCACTCGGTTCCGCCCATTGTCGCTCGATGTGCCGAAGGTATGCATCTGCATCTGCATCTCACTTGATCATTCATATACATCTGCGCTGGATAAGAATTAACATCGCAATTCCCATAGCCCCTATTCGAAGTCGCCGGCCACCCCATCATCCACCACTGCCTAAAGGCGGTGGCCAAGGTCCCCGATGTTCGCGAAGTGATTTTGGTCGGATATTATGATGAAAGCGTATTCCGCGATTTCATCAAGGATGCCTCGAAGGAATTCCCCCAGCTCCGCATCCTCTACCTACGGGAGTACACAGCGTTGGGCACCGCGGGTGGGCTGTACCACTTCCGTGATGCGATCCTCAAGGGCAAGCCCGAGCGGCTGCTCGTGCTGAACGCCGATGTCTGCTGCTCATTCCCGCTGGGCGAGATGATGCGACTATTCGAGGAGAAGGACGCCGAGGCTGTGATTCTGGGCACACGAGTATCGAACGACACCGCAACAAACTTCGGATGCATCGTGTCCGATTCACACACCAAGCGTGTGCTGCACTACGTCGAGAAGCCCGAATCGCACATCTCCAACCTGATCAACTGCGGCGTCTACCTCTTCGCTACCGAGTGCATCTTCCCCGCCATCCGCAGCGCCATCAAGCGC
>PKQL01000569.1:0-18804 GCA_002916455.1 Penicillium sp. CF05 | reverse complement strand
ATCAACAATATCATTGTTCTATGGCCTTTTTGAAGTTCCAGAATGAGGGAGATACACCTACAATTCTCCAGTAGCTTCATAATTATATAACCACTCAACTTTAAGAACAGTACGTACGTACTAGTAGACTATACTATGATCTGAGGATGGTACGGATAGCTTTGATAAGATAATTGGAATTGTGAAGGTTTGAATGTCTGTTTGGACTCCATTCGTGCGCACTAGTACTGCACAACATCTACGACACGTAATTAGTATCCTCGTTATAGATGTAGTCCAGATTAGTTTATATGCCTTACCCAAAACTCAATCGGCTACCATGGCGGCTTCGAGTTCATGATTTTAACTTTGATCTACAATAGATTTATACAATAAGCTTAAGAGTATCCATGGTTTTGGTTTGAATTTCGGAATAAAAATGAACTTGTATTAGCATGACCATTGCCAAGGCTTATAAGCCTTCGACTCAAATATGTAGGGAAGTATCCACCCAGCGAAGACTACATAAGTATATGAAAGGAGAATGCTCGAAGATAGCGCTAAGCGAAGGTAAGAAAGCAAAACTGGAAAACAAAGCCAGAAAAAGTCGTGCATCATCACATCATCGCTGAGTATGTTCAAATAATCTTTTTTATGTGAGGTTCGCTTTATGACAAAGAGGAAAGCTTAGGAAACCCCAGATCTGTTTAATCGTCGTAGAGATCGGGAGAGACGGGATTATCATCCATCTCAGCATCAAGATCATCCTCATCCATCATTTCATCATCGCTGATGTCACTGTCCTCACCAATATCGTGGTTAGGCAGGACATCGATGCGGCTGTCGCGCATGACGACACGGGCAATCTCGCCATCCTTGATACTTCCGCGCAAAATGAGCACAGCGAGACGGTTGAGGACTTCACGCTCGATGAGTCGGCCCAGTGGACGAGCACCGTAGGCTGGGGAGTAGCCTGCCGCGCCGAGGTAGTCCTTGACTTCCTCCGTGCACTGGATCGTGACATTGCGCTCGTTGTGATCGAGTCGCTTCTGCACCTCGGCGAGACGGAGGTCCACGATCTTGCGGATCTCCCGTCTGGTGAGACGGTTGAAGATGACAGTGCTGGAGATACGGTTGAGGAATTCCGGCAGGAAGTAGTCGCGTAGTGCGTTCATGACTAACTCGCGAGTGCCGGGGTCGATGCGACCGTCCTTGGTAGTGGGGCGGGCGAGATATTGGGCACCCAGGTTGGAGGTCATGACGACGATGCAGTTCTTTGCGTCGACGACGCGGCCCTGGCCGTCGGTGATACGGCCATCATCCATGAGCTGTAGCAGGACAGTGAGAACTTCTTTTGCGGCCTTCTCAACCTCGTCGAAGAGCAAGATCGAGAATGGGCGGCGGCGCAGGCTTTCAGTAAGTTGGCCACCGGCGTCATGACCAACATATCCAGGGGGTGCACCAATCATACGGCTGAGCGAGTGTCGCTCCTGATACTCGGACATGTCGAACCGGATCATTGCCTTTGGATCATCGAAGAGGAATTCGGCAAGTGCTTTTGTGAGCAGTGTCTTACCAGTACCGGAGGGACCACAGAACAAGAAGCTGGGCGGCGCGTTAGGGTTACTGAGACCCGAGCGCTGCAAGCGAATAGCGTTAGAGACGGAAACAACGGCTTCCTTCTGGCCGACAACAACTTTGCCAAGGTATTTCTCCATGTTGAGCAGCTTGTCCTTTTCGGTGGTCTTGAGTCTCGTGACAGGGATACCAGTCCACCGGCCAACGATTTCATTGATCTGATCCGGACCAACTGCGTCGGCAAGGAGTGCTTCGCCAGCGTCGCCTTGTTGAGCGCGACGTTCAGCATCGGCCCTGGCCCGGTCAGCCTCGAGACGCTCGATGAGGGCCTTGGTCTCTGGGATGGCGTAGTATTCGAGATCGGCAGCTGTCTGGGTGTCGCCCGAACGTTCTGCTTCGTCACGCTTGACCTTGAGGGAGTCAAGCTTGATCTTGGCCTCCTGCACTTCGCGGCTGCGTTGCTTTTCACTTTCGTACTTCTCACGCATCGGCCGGAGTTCCTCGCCAACATTGGCGGCTTCTTGTTTGGCAGCCTCAAGACGAGCCTTGGATGCGTCGTCCTGCTCGCGTGAAAGGGCGTGAATTTCGATCTGAAGCTGGCGAGCCTTTCTCTCCAGTGTGTCAAGAGCTTCTGGCTCGGACTCGCGAGTGACTCGAACTGCAGCTGCAGCCTCATCAATCAAATCGACCGCAGAATCGGGTAGTCGACGAGCTGTCAGGTAGCGAGACGCGAGAGTGGCAGCAGTGACGATCGCACCATCGAGGATGTTGACACCGTGGTGAGCTTCGTACTTTTCCTTCAGACCACGAAGAATAGAGATAGTCTCTGGGACGGTAGGCTCCTTGACAAGGACCTGTTGGAATCGTCGCTCGAAGGCCTGATCCTTCTCAATGTACTTGCGGTATTCAGAGAGAGTCGTGGCACCAATACAGTGCAACTGGCCGCGAGCCAGCATGGGCTTGAGAAGGTTGGCAGCATCCATGCCGCCTTCACCGCTAGATCCAGCGCCCATAAGCAGGTGGATCTCATCAACGAAGAGAACGATAGTATCCTTGGAATCTTCGATTTCCTTGAGAACACCCTTCATGCGTTCTTCGAATTCACCGCGGTATTTGCTGCCCGCAACTAGAGAACCGACATCAAGAGAAAGAAGACGGCATTGAGCCAAGTTGGCGGGAATATCGGCGTTGACTATGCGGCGAGCGAGACCTTCGACAATGGTGGTCTTACCGACACCAGGTTCACCAATAAGCACAGGGTTGTTCTTTGTGCGTCGGCTGAGAATACGAATGACGCGACGGATTTCCTCCTCTCGGCCAATGACCGGATCGATCTTGCCCTCCCGAGCCAAGGAAGTCATATCAATCGTGAACTTCTTTAGATTCTCATTCTCGCTTTCCGCATCGGCGGTCTTGGAGTCGACCCGCTTTGTACCACGAATTTGCTGGATAGCAGTGTCGATCAACTTGAGGTTGGGAATATTGGCATCGCCGAGAGCACGTTGAACCTGTGAATCTTGACAGACTGACTGAATGAGATGATCGACCGCAACGAAGCTGTCCTTTTGGGTCTTTGACAAATCGGTGGCCGATCGAATGACTTTGGAGAGTTGGGGAGAAACACTAGGGTTTTCTGGAGGAGGGTCTTGACTCGGGAGGCGGACCAATAGCTTCATGAGAGATCGGTCGAGGAGCTGAGCGTCGCCGTGAGCTCGTTCGACCACCTGGCGGAATAGAGGCGCAGTTGCAGAATCGTGGGAGGAATGGGCACCGGAAGGAGTCTGTTGATCTTCCGACTCATCTGGGGAGGGGTTAAGCAATGCGACTGCGAGGTGAATAGGCATAATCTGGGATTGTGAGTATTGCTCGCAGAGGCCGCTGGAGTCCAGCAAGGCCTTGTTGGCCCGGTCTGTGAACTGGACGCCGTTCATCTTGAACGGAATAGTGGGGTAATATCAGTCGGTGTAAATGCTGATGTTCGAAAGATGGGATAGCGGCAGTAGTGTAAAGAGTAGAAGGTAGTTGAGCAAGTAAACTTGAAGAATATGCAATTTGAAACACGATGATGCAAGTTCATATACTCCTGGCGCGTGGAGTGCCCGAAGCTGCCATTATGTCCATGTCGTCACTACTGGCTTCCACCGCCTTCCAGAAGCTGCCTGACGTTGCCTGACGTTGCCTGACAGCGCCGAGGTTCCGCCCAAATACACCGGATAAACTATTACTCCGGGATAACTATGGACCACATACATAGTGTAGCATGTCACTCTCTAAAAAGATACAGTCAATGACACCTGCATTCTGCTATACACACATGTAGATAGGTAGTCTATTACCGAATTATTAAATGAGCTAACAGGTTATTTTCCATACCACTATTTTATTTAATTACGCCTTGTTGTTTAGGGTGACGGACAGTACCGCCCTGGGCAGATCGTGGTTGACACGTGATATATCATTGTCAAGCCACGTGAAGTGAATGTGGAGCACGTGACCGTCATCGTTTGCTGACCTAAGCCCTATCCGTTCCGAGATGAGGTCAGCAGTCTCGGATTAAATCGCGCAAACCAGCAAACCAGAACCCTTGGATGGTCAGACTCCCCACGTTGGAGAGATGATTCGGTGTTGATGCCACTTTGAGCTTGCGTGCCTTGCAGTGGGGCATTGAAACAACCCACGCTCCTGTTACCCGCAAAAATCAAGATGTGAACAATCTGTGTTGGAGTTCATGATGTGCCACTGACGCCTACCTAAACGACATTTACATAGTTAGCTCCAGTTACCTTATCTTCGATCTTACTTCTGCCATCCCTCGCTTCCGTTTTATATCATGTTCCACGATAGCCGACAAAAAAGGTTCCCCGGCTAGTCAATGACGTCAGGTGGGACATCCACAGAGCAATGAGAATGCGAACAAATCGATCTCCAACTTTGCCCAGGATCAGACCCCCTGCAAGTATTTACTCAAATTGGGCCGAGGGATTTTTATATACGATTTATCCGTGCTTTCAAAAGGAATCACCACCCTTTAGGAAGCAAACTTTCACCGGGCTGCATGGAAGAGGAGCACCGTCTCAGCCCAGGAGCTAAGAGACGACTGGACCGTGGATTGTGGACACTTATTCCAGGTCGACGCATCCAGAATTGAAGATCGGTCCACACGACTGTCCACAAGTTGTTTTCTCATTGGCTATCTCCTCACGGATGGTGGTCTCTGGGCTTTTCTTTTGCTTTTGTTTCGCGGTCTCGTAGCTGGTGAGGGGAGAGAAAAAAATAGAAGCGGATAGGCTCCTGCGGGGCAGAGAGGGGCAAGAGGCTTTATGGCGTTCATGATCTTGATGTTGCTTCTGCGACCATTACCTAGAAAGCACGCAGAAGCTGATACTGGATACGGATTCGAGGCCTTGGATTCCATATGTACATCGTATACATAGTATGCAGTACTACATGTACTGCATCTATACGGAGTACTACTATAACAATACTACTATGTACTACGAGGTAGGATCATGCTACTATACTACAGCTTATGCATACAACCATCGGGCTACCTATGTAGGCAATTCGTAGATCTCCGTCCGGCCTGCCGGATACGATATTTATAAATTATTTTTCAATATTACTTTTCCATGGTTAAGGGTCATAATCAACTCTGGTAGCTCTCCGCCTCCCGAGGTTCCCTGAAAAAAGAAAAAGAATAAAATAAAAGTTATTAAAAATCTGGTGCCTACGTATGTCATTCGTTCATATAAAGAGTTTTAGCCCCCCCTCTCCTCTGCATCCTTTTCCATTCTCACGCCATAGTGTCTGCAGCTGAGATCATCAAAAGGCTCTCGCATTCGCCGGCATAGGACGCTTGTGAAGAGCTTGACCCGCCATCCAAACCAGAGATTTCTTGACAGCTTTAACGGCTGCATTTGAATTATCCTTGCTTTAATTGATCAGAGATTTGATCCACTGCAAGTTTATTTACGATTACCTTTCGTGACTTTTTCCTGAGACAGATCTGCAGATCGCAGTTATCTTGGTTAATATCAAATATTGCACGGCATACAAGGATGTCGGAGAAGCCGATATTTGTGGCTACGCATCCGCGAGCATGCTCGACGGCCTTTGAGCGAGTAAGAACTCCCGAAAGATTCTGATAATCAATCCCATTCCAAACACATATCTAACGGACTACAGGTCTTCATGACTCAGCGAGACACTATCCAATGTGTCCATGAGCCATTTGGTGATGCATTCTACTACGGTCCGGAGCGCCTCTCTAGCCGATTCGCAGGCGATGAGCATGCACAAGAACGTCTGGACAGTGGATTCGCCAATTCGACATATAATACCGTGATGGAAAGGCTCGAACGAGAAGCTACTCAGGTCCGACCCTTCTTTCTGCGAAATCTCTCGCGTTCTTACACACCCCCCTCGTAATGCTCCTCGTGTTCTCCCCTGTGGATCGAACATGAGGGAAGATTCCTTACCTTTTTCGTTTTTTCTTTTGGTTATTTCACACCGCAGATGTAGCCCGAGGCAATCTGTTCCCCTTTCTCTACAACTGTAGATCACAGACTGGCTTCGAAATGTTGAACGATCATGGAGATCCGCGCCGCGGAATGGAATATTTGCACTTTTCGAGGGGATACTTACCTTGTCACAGGGAAAGAGAATCTTCATCAAAGACATCGACCACTACCTGCTTCCACCGAGTGGCAAGCCTGCCAGCATCGCCCCGTCTCTACTGCGCGTTAAGCGAGGAGTCGGCACCAACGGCGACTCGCACACGGCCAACGGTGTGAACGGTGCCAACGGTACCCACACCAACGGCCACTCCGCCACGCCAAACGGTCACACCAACGGGGTCAATGGAACTTCGAACGGTAACAACGGCGCGGCGAACGGTGTGAACGGTCATCACGAGATGAACGGCCACACCAACGGTGCGACCAACGGCCACACCAATGGGACTTCCAAGGAGCCCTACCCGTACGACACACCCACTGAGCCGGGCAACCCAACCGTGATGCCGCGCGAGCTGCAAGAGCAGTTCCACTGGGCATTCCTAATCCGCGACCCGCACTACAGTGTACCGTCGTATCTGCGGTGCACGATCCCACCTCTGGACGAGGTGACCGGATTCCACAACTACGACCCGCTGGAGGCAGGGTACGATGAGCTGCGTCGGCACTTCGATTATCTGCGAGAGAGTGGATTGGTCGGGCCCCGCGTTGCGACGCGTCCGGACCTAAGCGCCCAGGCTGATGCGCAGGCGACGACTGGCATTGAGGTGTGTGTCCTCGATGCGGATGATATGCTCGACGAGCCGGCCAAGACCATCGAGGCATTCTGTAACAGTGTCGGTCTGCCGTACCGTCCGGCGATGCTGACGTGGGATACGGAGGAGGAACACACTGTTGCTCGGAATGCATTCGAGAAATGGCGTGGTTTCCATAATGATGCTATTGAGTCGAGCGCTCTGGTGCAGAGAGCTCATGTAAGTTTTTGTGTCATTCGTCGATCTGGTGAAATGGGGATACGAAGGTATTGGGGAGTTGGGCTAACACTGTTTATAGAAACGTGCTGTGAAGACCGAGGAGGAATTTGACGCCGAGTGGCAGAAGAAGTATGGTGAGAAGCGGGCTGCTCTCATCCGCCAGACAGTTGACGCCAACATGGCCGACTACCTGTACCTCAAGTCATTCGCCGTGAAGGTTTAGAAGAAATGACTCAAATGAGAGAGGAAAGGAAGAAAGGGGAGCCGATGGGCACCTACCCCATATTATTTCTTTATTGTCTTGAGACACGATAACGAACTAGTCCGGATGGCGCCATCTCCACGAGGATTGATGACGATGACGATCTTTGCATGTGTTCTTTCTATTTGTTCTATGTGGTTATTGCTATTTGCTATTTGCTGTGTGCTCGAGTGTAGCTGGTTTAAGATGAGTACGTTCAAGGTGACGATGTCTTGTTAGCCTGGTGAGGCCGGTGTTTACTTCCCAGTTCCTTCCTATTTAGGCCATTCCTAGCCCAGTAGCTCTTTCCTCATCTTCCTCCTTCCCCAAACCTCCCAAACAGAAAGTCAAGAAAGATCGACTCGTTTCCACGCCAATGTCCCCAAGCAGTTGCTCATGGATATCCACGACTACCAGCCCTTTGTCAGTCTGGCTGAAGTGGTATCAAGTCTCGAAAGGTGATAGAAGTTGATAGGAAGGTCTGCCTCGCTCACTGGTATCCTCGAGCAGAGCTCACCGTGAAGAGGCCGGTGGTAACCAAGGAAGAAACCATGGACTATGTACCACCGGTTTGATCTACTAGTAGTCAGTTAAAGACCAGGAAGGTCTCCAGACACTTCTCTCCCCTTGCCTTGAGCAGCCCCTGCTATTACTTGTTACTAACAATCTATTTGGGAGAGAGCATCTTAAGCACTACGGTAAGCGCCATGGCAAAGACCCAGCGATACTCTCTGGGCAGGAATGTCGCCTATGTTGTACAGGAGCTACAATCAAGAGCCTAACAGTCATTTCGATATTCACGTTAACAGAAGCATAAATTTTTCGATATATTAACACATCCCTCGAAGTACAAATATGACCATGGCTTTCTTTTAAATACCAGGGTAAAAAGTCAAGCCAGCAGCATAGACAGTGTCGCACACGCTATTTGTGAACCTTGGCGGCGTTAGTTTTGAGGGCACTGTTCGGCACGTACAGGGGCATCGAATCCTCCCAGATAGAATCAGTAAGCACACGCTTATTCGAACCATCGGTGTTCATAACAACGACCTGACCATAAGGTTGGAAAGTGTCATCATAGAGAGCACATTCATACTGGAAACCGAACATGCCAGAAGAAAAGGCAATGCGACCATCCCAAGTCCACACCGCATGGGCATCATTGGCACCACTGCTAGTGAGAACCTTGACATCAGTTCCATCAGCACGCATGGTGCAGATATCGTAGTTGTAATCACTGGTCTTGCGGGTGAAGACGATTCTTTTTCCATCGGGGGAGAAGGAAGGCAGGTTATCCCACTCGGTGCTCAGGACAGAAGTCTTGCCAGTTTCCAGATCCAGAAGACGGAGTCCGAGCTGGGATTTGTCGCCCAAAGTGGAGTTTGTTCCCCAAATACGGAAGACGATCTTCTTGCCATCATGTGAGAAGCTGGGGAAGCCGGAGTTGATCACACTGCTGTTGCTGCTGAGGGTTTCGTTGCTCTCAGTCAGGACTTCGGAGTACGTGCCGTTGGCAGTGGCTCGTACAAGCCAGCCGCCGCCGGTTGCGCGGCCTTGGAACCAGAAGCCTACTCCGAAGGTGACCCACTTGCCATCGAGTGACCAGGACGGGTTGAAGGCGCCTGCTGTGCCCATGGCAACTGACTTTGCATCAATAAATCCGGATTCCATGACATTGTAGACTAGGCCCTCGTCTGTTCCATTGGCGCTGAGGGACACAATGGACGAGTTCCCAAGCTGTTTCTCGGTCATGGCGATCTTTTTGGTGTTGGAAAGCTGTGGGAAGACGTCTGTAAAGCGGTATTCCCACTCCGAATCCCAGCTGTATAGCTTCTTGTCCATAGGACGGATAGTCCAGGTGGTCTTCTCATAGACGACCTTCTTGCCATCTGCAGACCAGGCAGGGGAGCGGATTACTTCGCTCGAAGTATTTACATATCCACCAGCAGTGGTGTGGAATCCTTCGATGCCCGCACCCTTGGCAAAGTAGGCGACAGTGCTGTCAGAAATATATTGAGGGAAGATCTTCACGCCGGCTCCTTCAGCTTCCACGCGACGGTCAGCACCTGTAGTAGACTCCACTGAGACAAGGATAGAATTGGCAAAGTCGATTGACTCAGGACGGTGAGCGTTCCAGGTATTCTCGCGGGTCATCTCGTAGAAGAGAATACGCTCGCCATCGAGCGACCACTTGGGCGAACCAAGACAGTAACCGGGCTTCGACACGACGGAACGGAAATCAGATCCGTTAGGGCGGATAGCGTAGATGGACAGCTCCTGTGTATGTTCCCAGCCGGTCACACCTTGGAAGATCGGGTCACCGTGTCCGTACCAGCCCGAGTTACGGTCCGACGAGAAAGCAATCCATTGGCCATCGGGAGACCACGAAGGGCGGAAGTAACCATTAGGAAGAGAATCATCGGCGGCGGTTGAGGCGGTATCTGTGAGGTTCCATTTATTTCCGCTCTCTAGATCCATGACCCAGATGTTGGCCTTGTAGCCATTGGCAGTGGACACATAGGCGATTTGCTTTCCATTCGGAGACATAACAACTCCGTCTTCCACAGAGGAGGTTGCTACCAGCTCCTCAAGGTCCGATCCGTCTGTCCGGACGCGGTAGATATCCGAATTACCGTCACCGTTCCGTTCTCCGGTAAATGTGATCCATTCTCCATCGGGGGAAAACGTGGCATGGTATTCGTAGATAGGGTTGGAGAGGAGAGGGCGTTCATCGGTGCCATCAACATTGGCAACATACAGGTGTGATGTCCCGGGAGCAATGCGGTTCATATAAAAGATACCTTTCTTGTCGGACGGGGCCTTGCGGGGTGTGTGCATATGAGGCGGAGGTGTGCTCTTCTTTTCCAGGCTCATCCGCTCTGCATATGGACACAGGGCCAAAGCTGGCGGCAAGGCAAGGCTTAGCAGTGCAATTGAAGCGGTAAAACGCATAGTGAAAAGGGATGAGTGCACCGCACCACAACAGTTCAAGGCCTGGGGATCATTATTTTCTGGCACTGCTATACTTATACATGAAAAGTCTACAGGGGAAAAGGCCTGAAGGACGGATCGTTTCCCTCCAGGGCCGTAGCGCAATTATTTCGTCCGACAGGCCCACCTTCGTGTAATGAAGCCCGCGTTATTAGCGGGCCTTCATCTTATCTGATGAAGCAAGCTAGCGACTGACCACTAAGAAGCCCTGCACAATATTGACTCTTCATCTGATTGGTCTTGTCGAATGAAGCTTCGAGTTGAAAAAGACTCGAAGCAAGGCAATGATCGTCGTGGCTTGAGATAGATGGAGAAAGTCTTTTCCGCTGGTTAACGGTAGCATTGTTATCGTACCTATCTGGGACCCTGGTAGACCCTATCTGGACGAGCGTCGTTTATATGATGCGTCCATATACACGTAAAACAATGTCGAGCGATGCTGTATGCAACAGCCGATCCGGCAGTTCTACACATAACTGTCAATCCTGGATAGTGCAAGCAGAGCTCGGATGTAGGAGCGAGAAACCGAGTATCAAGTAACTTGGCACGGAAGATATGCCCCTGGTCTTGCACAATATCCTGCTGACCCAGGTAACTACTTATTTCGTCGGTCGATGTAAGCCACCCAACATCCAAGCTCGACAGCCGACGCAATTTCCCGCCCTGGGAACTACTGCCATTTGAAACACACGGCAAAACCTGCCGCCTTCTGCATGTCCAACAGCGTAGGCTTCAGATCCGTTGGATATACTCGGAGTCCGAAGATCGGTCGGGACTACCGGATTCAGGGCTTGAATTGTTGATCAATGGAGTAGTCTTATTGCAGTCTTGGCACTGTGCTTGTATTTCCGATGTTCACCAATATGAAGTTGATTGAGGACAAAGTACTTTGTGGCGTGTTGAAGGACCTACCTAAGTAGGTACGGTAGCAACACTGTAGAGCCACGTGATGGGAGCTATCGGCCTAAGGGTTGTATTCTGATCTCCTGTTCTCCCGGTTCCTGTATCTCCAACCCATCACCAGATGACCTGAACTCTGAAACTCATTGGGGGAATGTCAACATGACATTCTTGACTTGGGCTGCCAGAAGCCCCCTCAAAAGTCGGATGTATCAATTAAAAAGCCCCTCCAGCTGGAACCTGTTAAAAACAGTCATCTCCACTCGACTGCTCACCCCAAATATCCACTGCCCATCACTTTACAACACCACACCACGGGCATGCCTGAAGAGGTAAATGCTTCAATGCCCTGTTATACCGCTGCCATCTTCATCAGCAGCTAGGAGTATCGACTCTAAACGTGCTCCATCCATCCCCTTCAACTATAATAAAGCCGAAGTCATCGAGAAGAACATGCTCGATAACGGCTTCCATACATACGGCCTCGTCATCTACAGATGTACTTACAAGAGCGACTCTAACTAGGAGTAGTTCATGCGTCGCTTTCTCTATCATGTAAGAGAAACGTTCGAATGTTACGACGGCCTCGATATGCTCGATTCATTCGTGCCTACGGTGATAGATGACGGGACGTAGTTTGATGGCGTGCTACCAACGACCTTTTTAATTTGGTCATACCAGCTCGAAACCCTCCCGCTCCTTCGGAGGTGGGACAACTGCCTGCTATCCCAGCAGGTTGTGGAGGACATAGAAGTTCACTGGAAAATCACATACAAGACAAAGTCTGTGACGCGATGTATGCCGTCAACTCCGCATCAGTCCGCATTTGTGTGGCTGGGCCAGGATCAGTTGCCCCCAGAGGCACCATCATCGGCTCACCCGGCTGTTCGGCGCTGGTCACAGGCGCAGGAGTATTCGGCGGTGCGCCAGCCACGGCGTCAGTGTCCGGCTCATCACTGGTGGGGGCGTGCTCGGCCATGTCGGGCGGGGAGCTTGAAATTTCCACGACAAAAGCTTCGTGTTCGGTCGCGGGTGCAGGTTCCTCGGGCTCAGTGGGGGGATCGGGAGTCGTCACGGTCGTTTTGCGGCGTTTCCGGGCACTTGCACTGGTCTTCGTGTAAGTCTTTGGCATGAAGTCATTCGGGTTGTCAAACGGGTCCGAGTCAGGCCCATCTGGGTAAATGCTGTGTTTGGCAAGTAGCCACAGACAGCCCTCATAAGAGTCAGGATGGGAAAAGTCAAGACGCATGGGAAGTACTCGAAATCACCGATAGCCACCGTTTTAGGTCTGGCCTTCCAAGCCTTCATCACTCGATGGATTTTGGGTGTTAGAGGAAAGCCTTTGACACAGGCCACATCCAAAAGCGTCGACCACTGGGACCGAGGCAAGCTAGCACCCACAAGTTGCTTTATTCATTGCCCGTGTAGTATGCCAACCAGTGCTTGCCTGAGTTTATGGTAGCTCCAAGCGTTGTGAGGAAGCTGTAGATTTGGATCGCAAGAGCCCACACCAGCTCGACGACGATACCGGCAAAAGAGCAATATGGGAGACCTTGAGTAAAGGTGAACATGATGTGGAGATGTTCCCGCCGTCACCAAAATCTGCTTGATATGGTTGTTAGTAAAAGAATGGCAGTGAGGCTGTTGCTACTTGGTTCTGACCTGTTATTGGTGCGTGTCTTCGATTTCTATAGTGACTGATACCATGTGTCGTTCGAATGGCTAGAAGCACACTCGAAGGCTTGCAAGGAGGATGAAGCAAAAAAAAAGAAAGGACTGGCAATGAAAGCCAGGTATTTATATAATGACTGCAAGAGTTCCCTACGATTCTCCGAGCGTATAGACGCCGGTGACATATAGAAACGTAGCCCATTAGAAGTCAAAGGGAGCGAGCAATGGATGGTAGCTGTTTTTTATATGAATGACAGCCTCTGGGGGGCCTGAAAAGCTAGGCTGTAAAACTGCAATCCTCCCCTGCAAGACAAACGCAATGTGTCATCTGAGAAATGATAGAGCGTTCTATGTACCGACATTCTAGGAAGCTCAAACAACTTATAGCGTAAAGGATGCCTAGATCGTAACAACCGGCCTTGAAATCATATCATTCGTTAAGGCCAAGCATATAAACTCCTCTTCTAGCGCCAAACAAAACATTTGCAGAATACCTGCAAGGCATGGAAACCCCGGCCGAAACAGCCCAGTAAGAAAAGAATACACTGTATCTTCGTCCAAAAGTACAAAAGACTATAGAAACCAATCTATCCAGCCAAGTTCCTTCATACCGCACTGTAACCACCCCGCGAGCCCGCTCCTTGTAGAGTATTGACCACACGACGGAGCCAGTCCTGGAAGATGTAGGGGATATCGCGGATGGTGTCGCCGTGAGGGAGCAGGTCCCAGCCACGGGCGCCGTAACGGTTGTAGTTGAGCCAGGAGCCGAAGATGAGGTAGGCAGCGATGAAGAGGAAGGCACTGAATAGATTAATTAGCAGGGCGTCCCAACACGGAAGCAGACACAGGAAAATGAAGCTCCTAGGAGCTAAGGAAAACTCACATGATGATCAACCAGGTAAAGAAGCCCCAGCTCTTAGAGCTGGGAGTATCGCCCTTCTCCTTCTCGTACTCGTCGCAGGCATACTTTGTGCGCCAATCCAGTTGCAAGATGTAGGTATCGTCATCCGACATACCAACGCGCTTGATATTCAGACTACTGCTGCTGTTGCTCGAGGACACACCACCTCCCTCACCGTCTGCTCTCCGTCGTCGCTCTTTCGCTTCCGAATCCTGAATTGTGTCCAGGCCCTCCAGTCCAGATCGCTCGTGGTCGCACTGGAACTCAATGATAGCGCCTGCCTTCTTACCCTTCTTGTCTTTGGAATTTTCCTTGTACGTGCCACCCTCCAGCTTAACGTGCAGACCCTCGGTCTCCGGGTCGATATCCTTCAATCGCTTCAGTTCTGGGCTCTTCGAGGCTTCGCCAGCGGCCTCGAGGTCGACGATCGGGAAAGGGAAAATATCAACGCCACTTCCGTCTTTCTCGGCTCGGTGCACGAATGCGCAAACTAAACAATACATCAGTTAGCGTGATCATCCAAGCAGAAGACCACCTCAACATGGTCGCGTCATCTCAGCCTGGAACGTACTGTTTTTGTTAGTTCCGCACGATATCTCGTCGCCGTACTTATCGTACTGGGCAGAGCTCTTGAGAGTATTGCAAATATTCAATCGGTATGTTGTGCTCGTCACGTTGTCAGGTGTCTCCACGGTGGTATTCAGTACGTGGACGCCTTTTAGGGGACTGAGATCGTATTTGTAATTGCCGACATTGATGTTCGCGCAGTCGAAGCCAGACGCAGATACCAGGCTCGGTAGGAGTGTAGATAGGAGGAGTGAAACTCCATTTGATTGTATTCGCATTTTGAGCAAATGTGGCGCTGGCTGGGTCGCGAAGGGTAGGAAGGACGGATGAAAGCTGGGATAAGGCTTTCGCGCGGGATGGAGCTCGATAGCTCAGGTGGAGATGGTCACGAGGACAGGTTTACACAGGACAAGTGTGACCAGTGCAGTAAATGCGAGATTGGAGAGATCCGATTTATTCGGGTTTGAGGTCCCTGAGGTTGAAAAGTGACGATGACGGTGTCCCTGCGGAGGTGTTTCGTTTCTCCGGTGGCGGTGTTTTGGCACTAAAAGATGATGCCTACCACCCCCCAACTCGGAATGAGGATGCCTCGAAATTCGAAATGCTTAAAACTATTTCTGGAGTTTTAATGACTTTTATCAAAATGTTCTTTTATATTTCTTGGAGAAATTAATACTATGATGTCACCCCAAGTACCCGACGGCGTACCCAATCCAATATACGGGATGTACAGAATAATATAAGCAAAATAGAAGAAGCATTACACCAAAGAAGCAGAAATAAGACCAGATAATACTCTTGTTCCCTATATAAATATGTACTGTATAGCTCCCATCCCTATATCACCAGCTCATCGCCACGCACGGACCACCCACTCAAACCCGATATCAAACGCGCAAACCAACCAACCCGCAACGAGGACAGAAACAAAATCCCAGAAACAAAAGAACAGATAAAATCCCCAAAAACCAACCAAATATCTCCTCCACCCAGACAGCCAAAATGGTGCAGCCGCGTATGGTAAGCCAACCCCCACCAAGCTCAAACGCGACAAACCCCGCCAAAGCCCACTCAAGCTAACCGGAGCCAACGCGCAGCTCACAAAGGCGGACGAGTCATCAGCCAATGATGAGAATGAAGTCCGTCGCGAGGATCAGGAGAAGATTAACCGGTTCAGTCGATTGCATCAGCGCGAGACTGTGCTTCAGGAACAGTTGAAGGGGAAGCAGGTATGGAATTTTCACTTCTGAGGATTTTGTTTTCCGCTATGTATTGGATCTCTTGCTAACTGGGTTACAGAAGGATAAGGAGGATTTGGAAGAGGTTTCGATGGAGTTGGAGCTTGCTGATGAAGATGAGCTTGTGCCGTAAGGAATACCCTCTTTCCATATGTTGTTCTTCTTCTTCTTTTTGATATTTTTCCCTTGTGGCTCTTCTCAGCCCTTCTCACCGAGGAACATAAGAAACTGAAGAGCAAAGAGCAAAAAAAAAGAAAAAAGAAAAAAGAGATCATCACTAACAACCCTCCAGTTACAAAATCGGCGACTCATTCTTCCAACTACCGCTATCAGATGCGCAGGGAATGCTCTCCACATCAACAGAGAAGATCGACGCAGATGTCTCCAAGCTGGAGGAATCGCTTGGTGAGCTCCGTGAGGAAATGCAGCAGCTGAAGGTTGCGCTGTACGCGCGGTTTGGTCGCAGCATTAACTTGGAGACTTGATTGGGAGGAATTAGATGTATTACCACCTTACTTTTTCGTCTCTTGGGACTTGTTTCTCGTTCCTTTCTATTGTCTATGTGAAAAATGGAGAAGGGTTGACAATCTTCAATGTCTAGATTAAATATGCGGAATGGATGAACTTGATGATAGGTTAAATGACATCTTTGTACCTACTCATAACTATGAATACATAGTGGGAATTTGTAGATGAAGCTGGATATTATAAATCAGATGAGGACCACAGGTCGTCAATATCATTCAAAACAAAACATAGTCAAGAGGTATCTAAGAGGGCGAGAAAGAAAAAGAGAAGATAAAAAGATAGAAACACAAACCAGGAACCGCCAAAACAAGTAGGCAACAACAAATGGCTCCACAACCGTGGCATATATTTAGGAACGGCACAGGGCAAGAATCAACACAGATAACGCCTATGCGCCGTAGTGATGCCCAGTCATCCAATAAGGGGTGATCCAAGACCAATGAGGGAAATTCAATCAATAAAACTGAAGCTGATGATGTCGTGGTCCTCGTCCAAGAGGGATGTATATACGGCGGGCGTATTTGTGTTTTCTTACGTGTTCCCTGTGTAGAATAGTTGGTAGATCACCGGAACTTGGCACGGCAGCGGCCCATGATCTCGTTTTGGCAGACTAGTTCGGCGCTGAATTCACTGCCGTCTAGCGTGAGGTAGATATCGAAGTAGACACGGTAAAAGATGCCCTGGGGTGTGTCCATGCGCTCGAAGTCGGTCTCGAGGTTCTTGCGCGATAGATCGGATGTGAGTGTGACAACTTCCTTGATGCCTAGGGAACGCATTAGTAATTGGTACAAGGAAATATAATCTCTCAACTTACGTGGATCCTTGGTGTATTCGGGGCAGACGTCCTCATCACAGGCGTACAGCACATCCTCGTACATGAGTGTGGCGCCAGGTGCAACCTGACGGAAGAAGCTGACCTTGACTGGTTCGCCAATTCTGACACGCTCTCCCTTTTGGACGAAGATCTGACGGGTGTACTTGCATCGATCGCGGCCATCCAAACTAGGCACACGGTACTGTTCCGGGTGATATCCTTCCTTGAATGGCTGAAGCGTGGCCATGAGGTAGTGTCGACGTGCTACGCGGTGTGTGATGACCCGCTCGGTGATACCTGCAGTGACTGCGCCCTTGACAATGGCAGCCACAGAGTCCATCGGGCGGACTACCTTAGTCTGATACTGCGGCGGCACATGGAGCTTGATCTGCTGGAAGAGGTATTCTGAAGCACCAAATCCACCGACGACCAGAACATTCTACGAATTGTTAGCTCTGCACTGAAGACTAGGCCGGGATGCGCTTACCTGGAGCAGACGGTTTTGTGCTTGAATGGCGATAATTTGGTTGCGGACCAACTCGAGGATACGGTTCACGACAGGCTCGAAGCACTGAAGAATCTCCTCGTTCATGAAGGTCATGTAGCCCTCCTCAATACCAGCATCGGGGAAGTCAGCCTCGATACCCACGTCCACTGCCCATTTTTGCCCGTTATTACGGAAGTCGGCCTTGATACGGTTCTCAAAGTCCATAATACATTTCGCGTAGACCTTGCCCGCAGTCCGAGAGCCATCCGGCAGCTTCATCTTACGGATCTTCGCGCGCAAGATGTTACTGAAATTCCGATTCAGTGCTGTTGAACCACACGAGTCACCAGACCCGGCAGTGCATTCCATCACACTGAAGGGCTGCTCTTCCTCAACCTCATATGCAATCAAATCCACGGTACCACCACCACAATCCACGATCAAAATAGCGTCGCCCACCTTCAAGTTGAGCAGACCGCTCTTGGCACAGAACAAAGCCGCTGCCTCGGGCTCCGAGACTAGCGTTAGGCGGTTATCGTTCTCGTCGCGCAAGAAACCAGCTTGAATAGCAGCGGTTCGCGTCGCAGCCTTGCCAGCATCGTTCCAAATGGCCGGTACCGTCAGATAGTATCGGATATTGCGTTCCTCGCGCGTAAACACCTCTCCCAGAGCCTTTTGCAGCTGAGCGCGAATGGCTTGTCGTAGCTTGAAGAGGTAATCGGCAGCGACATCGATTTCGGACTTGCCCGGGGGGAGGGGAGGCAGGTTGATGGGGTCAATATAGGTGTTTCCGGAGAGCATCAGCTGGAGCTTGAACCACTCAACCTTCTGCACTTGGGGCTTGGGGTATCCGGTTGGGGCAAGGGCGTCGGCGATATCGGGGCCCCATCCGACCACCTTTTGGTATTGGTCGTAGTAGAGGACGGTTGGAATCTAGCAGAGAAACCCGTTGTTAAACTCGCGCTTATGGGGTATAGTTATTAGTCACGCTCACCTTTTGTTTTGCGTGGGTTCCGGCCCCGGGCCATTCCGTGATGATATCCTCGCTTGCCTGGTTGTTGGTCGCGAATGCATATGCGACACCCGAGAAGGTTGTGCCGAAGTCAATACCGACAATCAGTTGGGCCTTGCTTCGACCCCCACCCTCGACCTCGACCGCAGGGTTGCGCCCTGGATACTGAGAATTAGACAGTGAGGGTGCAACACTAGGAGCCATCTGCTGCTGCATGCCATAGCCCGGTGGGCCATTTAAGGAAGCATTTGGGTATTGGAGGTTTGTGGTGATGGGCGGGGGTTGTTGTTGACCGTGCACCATTGGACTGGTTGGTCGGTTTGTGTAACTTGGCGGTCGGCCTAACTGTTGAGGCTGTTGAGGGTTCATTGGGAGACTTGTTGTTGATGAACTGTGACCAGATGGGGGT
>PKQL01000568.1:0-18838 GCA_002916455.1 Penicillium sp. CF05 | reverse complement strand
AAACAAGTATGAAAAAGTAAACGAGAAAAAAAAAAAAAAGACCCAAAGGTGGAAAAAAAGAGGTAATTCCAGAGAATCGGGGGCTAAAGAAGCGAGCACATGAAGGCCAAGACGGAAAAGGCTGTGTATTTAATGTAATATTTTGCCGATACACAATGAAGATCATACGTATCTTCTCATCTCATTTGACCATAAACCCTGTAGAATTCTGGACATTATGTAGTATCCTAAATCGATTAGTACAAAATAGTTCCCGCCTGCAACGGAGATCAGGGGAAGTGATCCGGTACTGACGTACTCCCCCGCAAGGAAAGATGGAATCATTCGAGCCATCGATGGTGTGATTGTCGGAAGAACCTGTATGGTAATATAATACCGAAGTAGATAATCCCGAGTGCTACTATGTACGTTTACCAAGTACATAAACTACAATTTTCTCCCGAGGTCCCTAGCTGCAATTGGACATTTCATTATCTCTCTTGGCAATAATCAGACTGCGAATGCAAATATCTAATCACAAGACCAATGATTTTTATCAATTGTAGGTATTGGAATCCCATCGGGGCAAGTGCCGAGTGAGTCGCCACTTTACAGGCACTATAGGGGTCGCGTGTGGCCTAGGTGTTGCATTTGTCACATTGGGAAAAGTCACAATACCACCGTAATACCGACCGTGCATGTAAAACCACCACTTATCTCACCCCCTTAAAACTAATAATTGAAATAAAATTATATCACGCCAATGTCGGGGGATTTAATACAAAGTCTAGCTTCAGTGCAGTTCATACACCCACTCGACCCCGGAGTGGATAACGGCATCGAAAGCCCACGTCCATGGCAGCGTTTCTGCCGTGACAGGATCCTGTAAACGCTAACTTGTTTCAGACTAGTGCATCCCAAAACCGACCACTAGGCAAACCTTGGGCTCCACAGGATCGTGTCATTGTTTATTGAGCCAATCAATTTAGTTTTGTTTCTCCTGGGATGACCCAACATGGTTAGAGGCGAGGCTTAGGGGCTGAGGTTCCACTTGCTTATCTTAACAGCCAATCAGACTACATTATTTGACACGACCGGGGAGGAAAAGAGACGACGTGAGAATCCAAGATAGCGACGGAGAAGCCCGCCGGTAGAATTGATTCCTGTTTTTTTTTTCCCGCTAACATTTCTTCTGTCATTCCTTCCCACTATTCTTGTTAAGAAACAAGGATGAAACAAGGAGAGGGAATTTAATGTATCATAGCTCCACAATGAGCAATCCCCCTTTCCGAGCACGCCATGAGAAGCGGTCTAAGATCATCCCCGGATTTACAATTGGTATATACTTCGGAGGCGAAACGCAGTCACCGCTATTTCTTAGCATAAGGACTTGTGTCTCTACTGTATGCACGAGGATTGATATATGTCCGACGTGCTCCACATGGCCACGTCTACATCGATGTACAGATTTCCAACCCAACACGGGATGGTTTCACCCGATATAGACTTACAATGTACATAGTCATATCCTCTAGTGTAATTTAGGTGTGCATGCTTTGATTGGCATCCTTTTTCCCAAGACATAGCGCAGGCTCCCCTTTTCCTTTCAAAATGAGTTTGATCACGAGGACTAGATATACGAATCACTCCCTGCTTGGGAAACATAACCATGTTCCCGTGATAAGAATAACGTTGGAGCTTTCAATCATCTGCAATGACTCGGCGTACATAGTCTACACTGCTCATTTGCTTGCGTGACAATTGTACACGCCTCGCCGAATCAGGGTGATGTTTTTCAAAATTGTGGCACGGGCTGATTTCCACACTTGAATGAAGGCTCTTTTTGACGACAACCTTCATGTCGGCGATGCCCGATGCTTGTTTGCCTGAGAGATATCGCTGAGACCAGACCACGTGTGGGGCCTATAAAGGCCCAGTTTATTCATGAACAGAATTGGCAGTTGCTTTCTCTTGCTTCTACTCCCCTTGATTACCCAAGAATATATGACGTGAAAAGAAGTATCGCAGAGTGAGAGCGTGATGGTCAGATGTTGTAAGGATATTGCATATAGGATCTCCAACCGTTGCCCGCCCGTCAAGTCCCTTTTACCCCGAACTAATCCTCAGGCCTTATTATGGACATTCCACACCACTCCTACGACATACTCGAGTTCCTCTTGGCTAAGAGCGATGTCACGTTCGCCTTGATTGGCATTGACCATTGACCAGCCGGAGAAACAAATTCTCAAAAGGGACGACCAAAGGCGCACCAGTTACGCGAACCGGCTGATCTGTCACTCGAATCTCCCATCTTCCATGGGCTTATCCAGACCCCAATATCAGAACGTCACATCTGGCCATATCTGGCCTATAAATGTGGTTGAATGGGAGGATTTTAATGAAACGATCCGCGATGTCTCGGCAGGCGAGCACATCCTCGAGGCTGTTACGGCCCGGGCCTTGCTGGATCTTGCGTTCCAAGATGCTTCCGCGTTCACCTTAACAAGGTATGGGTGAAGTTTAAAGTGTCAAAGATGCGATGATCAATTATTCGCAACGCCAAAGGGTCACCCCGGCCACCATGGAGCATAACAGTATTGGATCGATGTAGAGTCCTTGTACTCTGACAGCCTGGAGAAAGGACGTTCCGCAGCAAGTGAAGCGCTAGGGATTCCCGGTTCAGCGAAACTTGATCGATTAGGGAGAGATATTTAAAGTGAATTTTTGTATCAAATAAAATGTCAGCCCAAACCTTGTATATAAAGGTGGGCATCTGATATAAGTCGGAAAGAGAAAAAGCAATGGCCACCTACCTGTCCCTTGCTTTCTTGGATGGCCCTAGCACCTACATTTCTGTGGTTTTGCTGCTCATGCTTGGACCATAATGCGACCCAAAATATAACAGTCAATCTCAATCTGTGTGCAAGTGAGAAAATCACAAAGAAAACAATACATTGACAATGTGCACAACGTTTCTTTTTAGACTTCTGCTATCTGGCCATGGAGCCATAGCTCGATCCCACATGCGAGTTCATTAGTCCTTCGTCCAAACAATTCAAGATAACCTTGGAAGTCCGGAAAAGGGCCCTGGATAGTGTTCTTCGGGAAAGAGGGACCCTTAGGACCCTGAGAGCTGGGTCTAGTAACAGAGCGTCGTTTATAAAGCGGCAGCTGTGGATGAATTTGTGGAAATTGGGAATTTAGAGGGATATTCTCGGGATATGTTTTAATCGGCCACCAGAGTTGAGTAATGAGGTTGTTTTCATGGTTCATTATTTAACTTAGTTCCTTCACATTACTGAAGGTCAACTATATCAAGGCTGTGATATATTGACTTGAACTATACCACCCAGCCAGCCATTTAGTTAGTACCAGGGCTTATTCCTCCCTAGTCTGGATATACTGGTCTCGAATCGCCGGCAGGATCATGATTTGACGTACTCGGGTATTCATTATAGCACATAACCGACTTGCTAGTGGTACGTTAATGAATGCATGTACGTTGGCTTTACAGTGGACGTTGATGCTACATAGGTGGAACTTTGTCCTTTGATTTCAGTGACATGGCAATATATTAGAGCTGATGAGTACTCAAACGTGGGCGTGTATTTGTGATGGAAACTCGTTTGCCTTGGGTCAACGTATACGGAATATAGAAGTCTGGCGTGAGATGAAAGGCTTCCCACGGCGGCGGATGAAGATACTGGCTTACTGGGCAGAGACAAGGAACAAGGAAGGGAAAGTGTGGCTTGTGTTCAACATAGACGTGGGAATCAAAGGCTCAAAAATCGGATGCGGGAAATGCAGAAATTAGAACACTATACGCCGTGGTGGTAGAAGACTTCACCTATGCTTATCGCAGATCAGGTCATAAAAAGGTAGGTGTTGAGACAACGTGTCTTTGGATTGAAGAAATCAAAGAAAAGGATAGTGTACTTGTGTCTACAATTAGTCAACCTTGATGGCACTGTGTAATTCTCAAGATTAGCGCGTTGCCTACCAAATTAAACGGTGCGGTCTTACCCATAAACCCGCCGGACGAAGGCATAAGCGGCCAAGAAACCAACGGTTCCGGTTAACAGGCCATACACGGCGCAAGCGAGGAAGCTGTAGCTGAAGAACAGCAAGCTTGACACGAATCCGGAGATGTGGAGCTTGAACAGGTAATACCAGACGCAGTAGGCAAAAACCCAAAACGCGCTGCTGCCGCCGGTGAGGAAGCTCTGCCACCACCAATGATAATTCTAAGGGAGTCAGTATGGCGATTCATAATTGAAACTGAGGACAGTCTTACCTCAGAGCAAAGCTGGCTGTATGTTGCGATTACGGTCACCTCAACGACGGTGATAATCAGCACAGTCGAGACAACACTCAGGAAGCCGAAGACATAGTAATAGCCAGACTTGTCTTGCCACAGGTTCTTGAAAAGGAATAACAGCTCGATAAAGAGAACCGCAAATGGAATGACGCCTGTTACCACAGGCCCGAGAGGGGTGCGGAGATACCAGGGCTGAGGTGGAACTTGGCGGGCAATCGCATTCGTCTTCAGAGGGTGCTCCCATGGTGTCGCACGCACATAGCCGACCCAGCTGCCAATGTATACCAGCGGAACTTGGATGAGGAGCCAGAGTGCAAGGAGGCCGATCAGAGTGCTGAAAGGAATCGCCGTACTGGATGCTTGAGCCCAGACAAACAAGTTCAGAATCAACACGAGGCAGAATGCCAGGCCAGGGAAGAGCAAAGCGGTCTAGAATGATAGATTAGCATAGCACATGAATAATTGGAGCAGGATACGCACAATTAGCGTGTTCTTGCGCCAAGCAGTTCCGCCAAAGGTCTGGTAAAGTCTTCCTGAAAAATAACCGGAGAAAAGGCCAGCGAAGACGAACAGCCCCATGCCGACACTAACAAAGCCACCACGGAAACTTGGGTTTAAGACTCCCAGGCAGCTGAGCAGGAGCAAGCCTGAAGCCATGAATAACAACTGCATTCCCGATCCAACCAAGGGGGCAAGAAGGCCACTATAAGCGGGGATACGGAACACATCTCCATGGAGAAGCTTCCAACCACTTGTATCTTCAAGAGCCTCGTCGTCCGATGAATAGTCCGCATCGCGCTCCACGTCCGCGCTATCGCCCAGAAGCCCCTCGCCCTTCTTCTCGCCGGACTTGCGATTCCGGCGTCGAGATTGGCCCTTCATCTTCCGGTCGTCCATAGCACCATCCCCGCGACCCTTGAGATCACCTTGCACTGTGCGGCTCCAGATGACGAACACGGTTACTCCCAGCACGGTGCAAATTGTCAACGAGTTGACAATCGCCAGCCAGTGCGTTATCGAACTTTCGCCTTGGTTGGTAAAGTATAAATCCCAGCGGTTGGCCCATTCGACATTAGGTTCCTCCCGGAAATAGACAGAGTAAGTGTAAGGGACCTTCAGTGTGGCTCCATCGTCATCTTCGTCATCATCTGGGATATATGACAGCCCGGAATATTTTTCTTGCATTCGCGAAAGGTTGGGCGCGATATACAGCCCCAGTCCTTCGTTGTTATTATGGACAGCTTTGGGGCATCCATTTTCCTGGCGGTCTTCGGCGGTAATACTTTTTGGGTACACCTCAAAACCTACGACCACCTTCCCTCCTTCGGGTACGCTCCGCCAGCGGATGACGATCGTGAAGTGGTTGTTGATGAAGTGCCGATGCTGTCCGGTGATTGGAGAGATATCTCGATAGCCAAGCTTGAATCCGGAAGCATAATACTTGCGACTGCGATCCACTGTTACAAAGCTCGTGGCTCCTGGCAGATTATCGGCTATCCATTCGATCACATATCCCTCCTTGACGAGCTGGCGAGCCCATTTCACATCTGACCGACTAACCTCACGGGTGCAGAGCGACTGACACTCAACATCTTTCCCCATCGTAACTTCGAAGTCGGAGGTCGTGATTCGGTCGCCACGCAGTACCTCGCCAATATTGAGCGAGATACTTTGGCCAGATCCAAACGGTGAGCCGCCATGCTTTTTGCCGCTCGGTGGGCAGACGAAAGGGAGGTCGAAATACGCATACTGCAGTTGGGTGTGATCGGAGAAGATCTTGTTCACCAGAAGAGGGATCGGATCACCGTCATTATATCGGGTAACCGAGTATCCTAGTTGGGAGGGAAAGTATAAGTATCACATGCTTAGTCCAACCAAAATACACCTTGGTGCTTACCAGGGATGTAGAATGCGCCAGCACAGGACACGAGCAGCAGCACCCACAGTGCCCACTGGCGAGGACAGAATTGATCAAAGGCCATGTTCAATAAATGTAAAGTGATCTGCTTTGTTCTCGACCCGGAGTGAACGGGTAGCTATCGACCCAGCATGTACACAAAGTACGGAGGGTTGTACGTCGGTGGGTTATGGTGTGTCGATCCGCAAAGGTTAGAACGAAGCCAGTGAGTCAAGAATGACTATGTTGTAGGCAGTATCTCGGTTAAGCGATTCTTTGTCGAGATGATCGATGGACAGTTTGACGGTGGACTTGATGTCGGATGCGCTTGTTGGATGATAGGTTGCTAAGGATCACCAGATTGCTTCAGCTCGCCAGGAACCTGCCGCAGAACAGGTCAGTAACGAATGAAAATGGCACTTAATGCCACAGTGATATAGGTGTGTCGAGAAAGGAGTTTGAGCGAATGTGAGCTTGTAACAGTGAGCTTCGCGCTGTCCTGGCCTCAAGCCGGGGCGTGGCCCCGGATTACCTAATCAGAATGCCAGGGCGCGCAGACCTCCGGATCGATCAATGGACAAAGGGAAGGGATTAAAATGATGGTCGAATTCGCATATATCCTAACCGATACTTGTATCTTCCGATATACTTATGCCCTCAACTGCTCAAGCGGCAGGTACAAAATCGGAATAATCCTAGTAGATTCACTGCACGATATATATAGTACCATACTAGTATCATAGCCTAATTACGCTACTAACCCTGAAGATTTTAGATCATACGCGCCAAGAGAATAAGAATCCAATCATATAACGCGTGTCAAATAAGCTGCCCCTCAGTATGCTCAGCTCCAATTTCTCATCAATTGACTATTTCTTCATCCTTGGCTTTCCACTGCGAACGACCTTGGAAGCGATCCGGTCATGGCTGACCGCCAAAGGGGGAGATATTCCAATGGATCTGGCAAAACCTGTCTAAACTGCGCAAGGGCTAAAATTTGATGCATTCGTTCTGAGGCTACAGGGAGTTGCGACCGGTAGGTCAATCGGGGAGATCGTCGATCCTCGTCTGACCGGCTGATAGGTGCGCCCGCTTGGGGAAATCCTGTCACTTTCGGGAGGGCCGAAATGTAAAGCCTACAAGTAAATGGGATAGTAAAGACAGGTAAAATATATATGATCCTAGTTCGGTGGGGTGATAATTCCGGTACAAAATTGGTTCTCGTATCATGCTTCATTGACCTTGGGAACGACTGACAAGTAAGACAAACGGTGACACGGCCGAGGTGACTTCGAGCACTTCTGCGCAGGTAAAGAAGATGATCAGTGACTGCATGATCTTTGATGGCACGGTTTCGTTCGAGATACTTCAGGGGCTTTTGGTTCATCTTGCCTGGTAGGCCCTAGTACTCTATCCCTACTTCTTTGTTGATTGACAGGGAAAACAGGTGCCAGTATCACTCCAGACCCGTCGATTCTCTCAATATCTACATCTTGCGATCAGTATCATCACTGATCTACAACTCGACCGTCCCCCGGAATATCGATTCTGGAGAACTAGAGTAAATTTTGATACTGAGCCGGATAGGAAGTCTGTTTCCTGGGGATGAGAGGAGAGGAGAGCTGTTCTTGGATACTTCTATCTGTCATCTTCGCAAGTATCCCCGATGCTCCTTCCCATACTCGCCATATTTCGAGAGCATCTGCAAGTTATTGGCCACAGATGCGGAGTATCCATCAGACAGATATCTCCTCTATATCGTGCAGCTCCAACAAATTTCCGAGAAAACTACACTGGTTTCAATGCAGCATGTCCCAGAAATCCAGAACACCAGCTTTGGTCTCGAGAATTACTATCGCGAGTTGAAATCTGAAATTGATTTGTACTGAGCCAATTTACCATTTCTCTTGACCGAAAGCCGTTCGTGAACCGAACCGCCCTCATTGAATAGCATTTTGCTAACTTTAAGTCACAGAGATTCTCTTCGTGCAGTTCTATACTGTTGAGATGTATCTATGCCAGATTACACTCTTCGACTACAAGCCCGGTGCGCAAGCCCTACGCCACGAGTCTTCCTTCCAGATTGAATTGTTGCGCACGGGACTCACCGCAGCCAGGACGTTATTCCATTTTTACACGTGTCTACCTTTAGGCAGCGATGCTAAGTTTCCCAATGTGGGATGAGTCCAACTCGGGGTTGCAGTCACGCTTGCGTGCAAGCTAGTGGTAGCCTTCAGTCCATCCTCACACGGTCGATTTGTGCCGTGCGTTGGATATCTCTAACACGATGAGACAATGTATCCTTCGTATCCAGGCACTCCCCACTTCAGATATGGATGCTTCTGGGGACAGGGATGTATTCTTTCACTATGAGAAGCGCCTGAAGCGTGTACAATGGCGGTTCGAAAGTCAAGCGTTACCGGGACCGAATAATGATTATTCCCATCACGCTGCGCCCTTTGCAGAAGGAATTGATCCACCTGCTGGAGACCCAGGCCGTTGTGTTGATACTCTGCAGCCAACATTGAACGGTCCAGACAACTACATCCAGTGGCCGGGCTTCTTCCCAGAAACGGCAATTGACGAGATGTGTACCGACTGGATCGCACAATCGACATCATTTGACCAGCAGCATTTGGGCTAGTCTGCCGGCGGACATGGACTGAAGGTTTTCGCATTCACTTCATATATAAATATCCACAGAGTAAGGAATAGTGGTCTATGACGATATGTATGATACACGAGCTTTCTGCATAGTAAATTTTATACAGATGTAGCTACATATGGTCTATGGCAGATAGTCATATGCCTCGTCGGGACTAAAAATATCATAGTGGCCATCACAATGAGCAATGTCACAGCCCAGACCATTCGTTATACTTCCATACAAATTTCCGAGACAGAAACTTCAGATGGATCTCACTAGCGTCTAGGATCTTGTGGTAAAACATGGGCTTAGACGTGCACCTAGGTAGTTGTTTGGGTCTTAGCTTGGAGATATTTGTATCAGCCTCAATGTCCGAGTCCGTTGTCCGTGTCAAGGTCCATATCCCTCTACTACAAAAAATCAAAACCTGTGTCCGTGTCCGTGTCCGTGTCCGTGTCTTGCCCTTACCAAGACATCCCAGCTTCATCCTCCACTCAGAGCTTTCGATGGCGAATCAAGCATCGTTTAGTTGCATAAGCAATGGTACAGACAATATACCCGCGTATCTCCCGTCCATATCTATCTACCTAGGTAGTTTAGCGGCTGCTTGAAGTAGGCACCGATATTTGCAATGGATATGGACCGCAAACCGGTGGCCATGGTGTGTCTAAAACCAGAGAAAGCACTATTTTGGGAGAAGTTTGGGCGAAGATGCAATATGAACTCTCAGTTAAATAGCTTGCTGGTGCAGGCTTCTTCCCACTTCACATAGACCGAATCCCCAGAAATCACCATGAGCAATTCAACAGATCCATCCGATTACTGCACGCTGGATATTTGTCCACTAAGCGAAGCGTACATTGAATTCGTGCCTTCACTGGCCGGGATGCCTTCTACTTGGGAGTTTTCGCGGTCCTGCTGGTAGCCCAGCTAGCGCTGGGTATTCGATATCGGACCTGGAGCTACCTCGCTGGTTTATTTGGTGGCCTAGTACTCGAGATAATCGGATATGCTGGACGATTGCAAATGCAGTATAATCCATTCCGCTTTGATCCTTACCTTGAGTACGTCCACTACATCCACATGTGTCTTGACCCATGCTCCATAGTTATACTGACAGCCATTGAATAGATATTTGATCTGCCTCACAATAGCCCCTGCATTTATCAGGCCTCGATCTACATCTGTCTCGGACGCATCGTCGTCATGTACGGGGAGAACATTGCGCGCCTCCGTCCTCGGACTTACGTTATTATCTTCATCCTCTGTGATCCAGTTTTACTGCTGCTCCAGGCTTCAGGAGGAGCCATTACCTCTATCGCTGATGCGGACCAGCCTGACCTAGGTCAAGCAGGCATTAATATCATGATCGCTGGTCTATTAATTTAGGTTGTCTCCCTCGCTATATTCATGGCACTCTGTCTGGATTTCGCCTGGACAGTTCGCAAGAGCCAGCACAAACTCAACCCTGAGATGCACATGAGCGATCTCCGCGATAGTATCAAGTGGAAATCATTCCTAGTTGGTGAGTCATCTTCGCACTTCCCTTCCCTTCATATTACAGCACTTGTTAACCATCTATCCAGGCCTGGCCATAGCAATGCTTGCCATTTTCGTTCGTTCTGTGTTCCGTGTCGCAGAACCCAAGGGCGGATTCCACAGCGCACTGGCAAACAACGAGGTTGTCTTCATGGTCCTGGAGGGAGTTATGCTCGTGATCGCGCTTTTGGCTTTGACTATTCTTCATTCGGGCATATGCTTTGATGGTCAATGGAATAAGACGAAGTGGGCTTTTCGCAAGTCGCTTGACATGGAGATGAGTTTGATATCTGAGATATTGGATGGGCAGGCGAAGGCCAGACAGATTGATGATGCATGAAGCTAAATATTTATGGGTTGAACGATGTGGGTTTGTGATTTGCTGGTTTTGTCTATGACTATTTCCTCGTGTGGTAGATGGAATTTCTTTTTCCTTTTTCCCTTTTCGTGCCTCGTCCTTCGGGTTTCAACTTTTGCTGCCCTTGGATACATTGTCTTGTTCCCAGTGAGTTTCTCGTGTTCATCTCATTTCATTATACGAGGATAGAGAGAATACTTATATTATGTGCGATTCAAGTATACAGCTTTGGCAGGGATCAAGTTAGCAATCCCATCGATTAGATTCGGGGAATTAACTGCCCGGATTTTTAGACCTTATACCTCCACCTGACAGAAATAAGTTTCGTTGCCTTTCCTTCCTAGTGTCTGATGTAGATAGAGAGCACCACAATTTTCTTGCTTGATTCGAAATCACATACACTCCCTGGAAGAAGAGGATCTAACTTCACCCTTGGTCAACGCTGAGGTACCAACTGCTAAACCTGAGATAGTGGATCCAATATTATTAATAATGACCATATCGGTATGCTAACTGGTTACAACTCCCTGCTCAACGGTGAGACGGGCCCCGATGCCCACTCATACTCAAGAAACCTCAGCAACAACGCAGTGAAGGTTCTAGGGTCTTGTAGGAATCTGATAAGGATGTAAGCATGTAAGCCATTCTGGCATACGAAACGTACTTACGCGAAGTGGCTGACGCTGGGTAAAAGGGCCAAACCCGAACCAGAGATCTGAGACCAGAATCTGATCAGCACGATGACATCTCAAGACCCCCCCTTGTGTGATTTCTTACCCAGTCATGAAGGACAGCAGGTACGGTCCGATTCACTACTTCTTCATTGTCTCCATCCACGATCCATACCAGTGGAGCTGGCTGGTCGGCATATAACGTCGGTATCTGGCCAAACGATTCTTGATCCCAGACCGGCAGGGTAGACCACATTTCGTTAATCTTGTCGGACAGTTCCGGCCAGCGTTTCGGATTTGGATTGAGTTGCTTATACTCCCGCTCCGTGCGCTGGAGATAGGCTTTGAAAATTGGGTTAGTGCCGATCGTCGTGTTTCCGTTTGAGAAATCGTAGCTTCCGCCAAAAGAGAATAATCGATCCAGGCGGGAGGAGTGGTTCATGGCGATGTCAAAGCCAATGATCGCGCCGTCCGACCAGCCAACCAAGGCGATTTTGGGGATCTGAAAATGATCCAGTACCGCCAGGACATCGCCCGCCATCCGATCGTATGTGATCGGCCCCGATCCGCCCGTAGACCGCCCCTGGTCTCGAGAATCGATCGCCATCAGGGTGAAGGGCAAGTCGAGGAGTGCCTCAATCTGATGGCCAAAGTAATCGGAGTTGGCGAAACCGCCGTGCAGGAACAATACCGGTATCTGCCCGCAATCCAGTGTGTGGGAGAGCTGTTGCCCGTAGAAACCGTACCAGATGGCTGTTTCATTGTCAACGCTAACGTAGCCGCTCTCGATCGCCGTTGGCAGGGACGGAGTATCCGGCAGGGTCGCCCATGGGGGGACATACGGTTTCGGGGGAAGTCTAGGGTCTGCGCACTGATATCCCACGCAAATGCCGAGCGAAAAGGCAAGGACGCCGATCCGAAACATCCGCATTTTCGGGGTCAGATACTTGCCACAATATCGCAGATTAAAAACGATTAAGCCAAAGGATTCTGTAAGGTTTGCGGTGGCTACCTAACCCTTACAGGAGACGTGCGCGCACGCTGTAGCCTGAAACAAAATTGGGTGGAAAATGATGCAGAGTTGAGAGATGCATAGGAAAATTCGAGCGCTTGGTTTAGATCTCGCTCTTTTGGCATCTTTGCCGTTCAGAGGTAAGGCAAAACAACCGGTAGACCAAAAATGCACCATGCCAATAACATTCTTAGTCTATACTGTCATTTTCCAACTCGACAATCCTTTTACGGAGAGGTTCGATCATAATTACATAGCTTACCAAAATTTTATTAAACTGCGTTTGAAGGGAAACAATCCAATCAAATAATTACTCTGAGTTTCCCTCATCACAAAGAGAGGTTTATTCTCTCGAGATCAATAGCTTGCGGTTCAACGCAAGGCGACCGTTTCCCAGATCACTCATGGAAATTACATCTATAAACTTAAAAATAAGTCTAAGGATGAGAGAATTGATGTACTGACGTTCTATGATACCTAGGTATTATCTCACAGATGGTACCATTGATGTTCTAGCCGATGTTCTATGAATGTCGACATCGTCTAGACTGATCTGTCTGATCTCAGCATGAATAGCACACATATGGACAAACCCTTTTTATGGCTGTTTCCGGTGCAGCAAGATTATGGCGTCCGCTTCCATCAGTCCAGCGGGAGGTTTAGCTTACAAATCGGCACATGAGTATCTCGATTGGTTCAGTCGTGTGAGCAATTGCCTTGGGGCCTAGGTTCAGGAAATGGGACGCTGGGTGAAATACGGGAATGATGGGGTATAAGAAGGACCCATTTGCACGACTAATAAATACCATGTCCGCCTTCCACAAACATAAACTCAATCAAGCCAAGTTTGGTATTCCTACAGGCTTAAGTCAACCGATTTGTTAGCATTGCCTCCATCGCCTCGAAGAACAATGGCTGGTCTTCGCGTTCGTCGCAATTTCCGGGACCTCCAAGATGAATATGACAAAGGCAACAGGAAGCCCTTGGAGACCCTGATCCGCGCCTTCCAAGGGATTCAAGAGCTCCCTCCCCATGATCAAAAGTCCTTCTTCTCCCTTGCTGGTTTGCACGGGGAACCCTTCCGCGGGGCCGGCTGGGGAAACGCCAGCTGGTGGGGAGGATACTGCAATCATGGAAATGTCTTGTTTCCTACGTGGCATCGGGCCTATTGTTTCGCCCTTGAGTCGGCTCTTCAAAGCATCCCTGGCTGTGAGGATGTCACTTTGCCATACTGGAACGAGATCGAAGAAGCTACCCTGGAACGCGGGATTCCCGAGGTCTTTCTTAAAAAGAAATGGACATTTGAGGATGGTGGCGTGATCGATAACCCACTGTACTCCTACAAGTTCCAAAAGAAAATTACGGATAATCTGAATCCGTTCCCTGATGCGGATTATAGCAAAGGCTATGGGTATGAGACCTGCCGCTACCCTTACTCTGGTCTCGTTGGGCCTGCAGATATAAAGAAAACCGAGGAACACAACGCAAAGATTAACGAGTTGGGGGATGATAAGGTTAATGAAATCTTCAACGAGAACGTACAATCCTGGCTCCTTCACACAGATATTGATGGTGTGAAGGGGAGAGGTGGTGTTCTTCAGAAATTCTTCGATTGCTTGAACGCTCCAAACTATACAGTTTTCTCAAACACGACTTCCGCCACTCAGTGGAACGATGACCACTTTAATGTAGGTGAGCCTACATCGGATACCGTTTCTCCGCATGTGGTTCCCCTCGAGAGTCCTCATAACGATATCCATCTCGCCGTCGGCGGATATGAGATCGGCGACGCCAATTTTGACGGGGAATACCCCGGTGCCAATGGCGACATGGGTGAGAATGACACTGCGGGATTTGATCCCGTGTTTTATTTCCATCACTGCTTTATCGATGCCATGTTTTGGCAGTGGCAGAAGAAGCATGGGGAAATAAAGCAGCTCAATGTCATCCCTGAGTATCCCGGGACCAACAGCGTTGACAATCAGGGTCCCACGCCGGGAACACCTGGGGGCACGTGGTTGTCCTTGGATACGCCGTTAGACCCATTCAAGCTTCCTGGCACAAACAAGACCATGACATCGAAGGTAAGATAATAAAGGCCAGCCGAAAACAGGGCACGTTGATTCTCACACTATTTCAGGATGTAATCGACATCGAAACCCAACTTGGCTACACTTACTCACCTATCAAAGGCCTTCCTCACAGTCTTGATGATGTACCGGCTACAGGTCATCCAGATCATGTACTGCGTATCTCAGGTATCAACCGCGGACTTATTCCCGGTTCATTCATACTGTCAGCCTGGACGACTGAAAACGGTAAAGAAAGACTGATTGGTTTCCATTCTACGCTCAGTAGATGGCATGTGCAGGGCTGCGCGAATTGCCAGAGTCATCTGCTTGTCACAACTTTTGTGCGGCTGCACGGACTGACCGAGGACCAAGCAAGTAAGGTGAAGGTCAAATTGCACACGAGAGATAATCGCAAGGGAAGCACGGGTCCGGAGGGACAGAAACCGATTCACCATATTGTGGGTCATCTTTTAGGAGGGGATTGAGCGACTTCTAGTTCTTTAACGGGTTATTTTCATTTGCCAAGCTCGTGTTTCAGATTGTGAGATATATCGAGCTGAATATAATTAGGGTTGGTAGGATTTTCAGGGCTACTAAGGTTTTTCATGGAGCTAGTAAATAAGGGATGTCTTCCGATTTGCTCCATTAGGCATTATTGACACAAGGGACCCGAGGAGGATGTGATACAACGAGCAACCTGATGATTGGTGACATTTTTCTCAAGCTGAATACCGAAAGTTCGCACTGATCAGTCCACATGGCACCGAAAACAGGATCAGAAGAATGATTTCCTAAGTGTAGGACTTTGAGACGATGAAGCAGATAGTTGGGATAGCAGTGCAGTATACCGTGGTGCCTTGGTAGACGCCCATTCCGAACCAGTTTCACTGGGCTTGCGGTAAATCTCTCTGCAGTGATCCTCCATGCGGTACAGCTCAGCCTCAACTCCAGGAGGCTCCATTCTGACATCAAACCGCCCTCTGCGCTTGCAAATATCGTTGTCTGACCTTTGTTGGATGTCTGAGGCATAGAAATGTGATAGAATCTACATGTATGATAGATCTCTCTCCTTTCCTTCTCTTCCTCCTCCCCTCGGGCGAGACAATCAATCCATACAGTGTTTTCTCCATCTGTATCTCTATTAACATTCCCAAAAGCTGTGAATTCAGGATTGTGGAAGTCATCAGCGCGGTAGGCGATCTTTCGACACGTATTGGTAAGAGTGATCTTTCAGTGGACTCGTAGGTATCGGCTAGGCACTCTATACCTTGGGTGAGATTGCATTGCGGTTACGGTAGTAGCCGTGCACTTGGGCATTGGGAAGGAAAAGCGTTTCTAGGCCAATCAAAGGCATCGATATTCCTCGCAAATTATCTGCTCGACACCACATTGCCTGGTACTAATATGACAATTAATAGAAATTGCCGTACGATAAGTTAGTGAGAGCTCGCTGAATACATCCTGTCTACGATATGTTCGACCGTAGATTATAAGTATGATTTGCTATTCGTGAAGTGGGTGATAGTTCAAACGGTGGGTCGTTAGCTAACAAACAGTTCTAGGCGGCCTGAAGATTAAAGATGACGGATCGATGACGATCATGACACTGGTTTTATTATGTAGGCCACAACTATAAAGACCTAGCATACTAAGTTAAAAATGAGTAAAAGTAAACGGCCTTCGTATCTAAATCTAGTGCGACCTTAGCTATCTATAAAAAAATATAATAATAATAAATATCGTTATATTGAACTTCAGATCTGTACCCGTATCCGCCATGTAGAAATCGAACTAGGCGATAGCTAGGACTTCCAAATACCTCTAAATTTTATCTTTAACCCCGTATTTATCTAATTGAACTTTAGACTAATCGACTTGTTAAGCCCAATGTTCATATTTTGGGTGGTTTACTAGTCCCATCTCTATATCTAGGCCCTCACCAAAACAATTCCCAGATTTCAATCGCACAAAACTCTGCCAATGCTAGTCAAATTAACTCTAAATCGGAGGTATACAAAATTCACTACTAGGAATACAACTTCGGTAAATCTAAGTATCATCCGACGCCAACTGCTAAATGCACCGGCCGTGTCAAAATTAACGAATTCGGGGATGGAACCACTTTGTTCTCTCCCATACTTAACGGCAAAACCCTAATGGAGTCAACCCCCGAACCCCCCTGGGATAGACTGACCTTTTCTATCATGGTTCTCACAAGCGTGCTTCCCTGTCTAAGACGGCGATATTGCCCAACACGTACTCGAACAAACCCCAGGAGAAGACGGGTATCATCAACTTGGTTATTAGCCAAGCACCTGCCGGGGCTATGAGTGCCACAGTCGTGTATATTGGTCGCATTCCTCATCGCAATCAAGCCGCAAGCCACTGACGAGACTTTTCAGAAATGGCTGGCACACCAGATCCATAAATCACTTTTGTACTGCATCCCACTGCTTCGCTAGCTATCGCGGATTAGCTACAATACAAAGAGAAAATATCGTTTGCCAAGGGATTCGCTCTTTTAAACCATTGTTATAGCAGACATACATGTACTCTGGTTGGACACGTCCATACTCTTCCGATGCTACACATAAAGCGTAATTGTCGCTCTAGAACACTCTTAGGCTCTGCGAGCGATAGTATTAAAATTTGGTGTCATAAATATCCACCTGGAGCCTCATCTCCTGATTTACAGAGTTTCTGGTTCAGATCATCCATTCGGCTTTGTTTGCAAACGGATCGCCGGAGCTGGATGTCTTAGGATGTCAACCACGCAATCCCGGAAGGCGAGGAACCATGTTTCTAATGAGCATGGTACTGACTTCATAATGAGAAACAGTGATGCCACTGATGCCATACTCAAAAAGAAAAGGCTGGTTTAAGCTTGGCTGGCCTTTTGAACGATTTGTCTGCCTGGGAATTGAACTTATATAGAGCTAGGTGATAGGATGCCCACGGCCTCCCTTTACTATGAAAATGATCCAAGCAACCGAAGCACATTGACCCTGACGTTACCAGCGAGTTAAATTATCATGACTATCGTCTTCTGTGTAAAAATGGTTCGATCTGTTTTGATTTATGGTATCCTACTCTGCTCGCAAAGCTTGGCAATGCAGGATATCCTTGCACCACATCCTGAGCAAGGTCAGTGAAACCACAAAGCCGTGGTTATGGATACTAACATATGATATAGAGCTTCTTCCGGGGCTTTTAAGCTCCATGGAACTCTTCTCTGAGTACACTGCAGCTGCAACTTGTTCTATGAACTTTAACTCACCGGGAGGCACAAAGGTTGTGTGCGAACCAAAGGTGTGCCCAATGCTAGAGAATATGGAAACAACTGTTCTCATGGGATTCACGAAGTACGCTAGCTGTCAAAATAGGTTCAATGGCTAACACCGCACAGCCTTAATCCGGGCAATACTACTGGATATCTGGCGGTTGATAATACCAATCACCTACTCATTCTGTCCTTCCGAGGCTCTAGGACAGCAGGCAACAGAAAAGCTGATGGCCAATATCAGCAGAGGGATATACCCTGGATCTGCCAAGGCTGCCAAGTCCATTCTGGTTTCTATAATTCCTGGACAAACAACTCGGAATATATCGTGGCTGCCGTCAATATGTATGCTGATGCATACCGAGACTATCCTATTGTCTTCATAGGGCACAGTCTCGGAGGTGCAATCGCTACACTTGGTGCAGTACTAGAGGACTGGGGTAGAGACATTACGCTGGTAAATTTCCACGGAATCTGCAGGATTGCCTAGGCAAAAGTGCTGACAAGATAACAGTTTACTTATGGATGTCCCGAGCTGGGAAATTACGATTTTGCTAACTACATTACTAACACCTTTGGGACTCAAGGAACTAAAGGATTTGGAGTCAGAGTGACGCATACGAACGATCCAATCCCAAAGGTCTTGTCCAATGATAAAAATATCAGCAAGGATTGGCAGTATAGCACAACATCCCCAGAATTCTGGATCACTTCGAAAAATCATGTCCCAGTCACCGAGGATGATATCAAGGTGATCTATGGCATAGACAACAAGAGCGGGAATCTTGGCACAAATACTTCAGACCCATTTGCCCACAATTGGTATTTCGGAGATATGGCCGGTTGTCGCGGGAACTAAAAAGTCTACAAATTTGACCGCACCAGGAATTGGGTTTGCCGTTTCTAACGGTTGCTCGTATAAGGAAAGGGCCAGCTTGTTTTCCAGTTGGTGAAGGACTATCTATTTGGAAATTTCTGCGTATTCAACCAAATTGGACCTGTAAGCTTTGTCTATGCTTCAATATCATTCGAAACTTATAATCTAGCTTGTTGCAAGTAGAATTC
>PKQL01000567.1:0-18864 GCA_002916455.1 Penicillium sp. CF05 | reverse complement strand
ATTGAGAAAAAAAAAAAAAAAAAAAAAAAGATAAGATCTAAGCCTGGTTGCCTATAACTTCTGGAACAGAAGTTTCAACTGGCCACATCAGGCGTTGGAGTATGCTGCATATTCACCAAACACCCTGAACCCTGAATGCTCTACATGCGAGAAAGAGAATAGTCAGTCAGTTGTCTACTCGAAGAGATCAAAGATCAACCAAGACGAAAGTATCTCGTCATGTCCCCACAAGATCCAACCCCGCTCTCCGGTCCCTAACCAAAGCATCAACCTCACCACCAACCTAAATGAGATACCCAAAAATAAATGCCAAAAGTAATCCCGTTCAAACAAAACTACTGCACCCACGAGCGAAACCCCAACGGCCGCCTGACAGATCCCAGTCACCCCCGCTCCAAGCCTCAGCGCCATACCACACGCCTCACCAGCCTTAACAACGCACCTCGAAGACAAAAATCATGGATGCCCAACCGCCAACAGGCTCCCAATCCCACCGCAAGCTCCACCTGGGACCTGAGTCCCAGGATTCCGGTCCGCGGTCTACATCCGATGCGCACTACCATAGCGGCTGGTCTATCAGACGCCTTCTAAGCCGACGGGGTAGCCGCAAGTACAGCATCCTGGAGCGGGAGCCGAATCGACTGAGGAAGCGCATGAGCGACTGAGTTTCTTTCACGGCTAGATTGACTATCGGCGGTGGTGATACCTGTACCCGCCCGCGCGAATGTGGCTAGTGTCAAGAGGGACATGGGAGAATATCCATTTCAAGTCACCATTGCCTGTTGGATATCTCGAGTTTCGCTTATTTCTGTCCAGTGTCGCATGGAATGCGGGTCTGCATATTGTGATTTCGGCGCTTGGGTAGAATTAGCGGGTAGGGGCATTTTTGGGAGGGTTCTGTCCGTCTCAACCATCTTCTTCTTTTTTTTTTCTTTTTGGATTGATCTAATTGGGTTATGTGTACTCTGTGTGTCAAGTGCAAAAGTCATTGGTTGTGAGTTGAGTTGTCCTGGCCGATTTGGGTATCTTGCGGTGGCGGTTGCCTTCGTGGCGAATTCTCAATGGCTTGAGTCGCCATCCTTTTCCTAGGTATTGACTCGGAATGGAGTTTATTTTTGGAATGTCATTTCGAATTGAGAGTGTAATGTGTAGAGTCCGCTACAGTGTCAAGAGAATCATGTATGCTGGAAGAATGAGACCGGGAATAAGATCATCGGATCCATGGATATTCCAACATTGGATTGCTTATGAGCTTATGTTTTAGCCAAAACCAAAAATAAAATACAGGAATTTGATTCAATGTGGTGTCTGCTCCTTGCAGATTTAGTGGTTTGTCAGACCCCTGCCAAACCCGATTCTAGTCTCTGAGATGTTCTTGGCATCGAAGGAACAGCGAAAGGAGAACGGGGTCAGATCAGTGAGGTCTACAACATATCGTTGCGAAATGCAGGAACCATGGTGGAACAATCTGAGACCGGGAGTGGAGTATTATGTTGTAAAGCCACGTTAAAAGACACGGAGTATGTATCTATAGAACACGGGAGATAAGGTGAAAATAGTAAGGTATAACCTTGGAAGGTACTTTATACATAGGATATAGGATTTAATAAAGGCAAGGAGAGGCTCTGAACAATACCTTCTATAATCTGAACCTTGAATTGAAACTAAATAATAGCGATACCTTGCAACCCGCTGGATTCCCAATGGGATATAATTAATATCTCCGTCCTACGTCGTACTAGGCTGCTAGACGCCCTTGGACACCAATATTGAATAGAACCGAGGTAAAAAAAAGTGAAAGGCAATATATAATGCCTAGTTAGGCATCAGAAATATAATTAGTAATAAATTGTAATCTTTCAAGACTATAGAAGAAACTAAGACATCCACATCAAAATTTGCCGATCATTTCTCTATTCGAGTGTGTGCACGATATCCTTCCCCTTACAATACTAGACATATAGTCCCTGCAGGTTGTCACGATAGTTTGAAAACTGCAGAAACTTTTCCAAAATCGACGATCCCATAGGTCCAAGCGTGTGAAAGTGCGTAAGATCGACTCTATTCCCGCGTGTCAAACCCAACGAAAGGCTCCCATAGTCAGGCTGGCCCCCACCGGGCGTTTAAACGGTGGCTTGGCTTTAAGAGGGCACGAGGAACATGCATGGGACCGGGTTGTACAGGGTGATCAATATTATCTAGGTATTTGGTTACTTTCATTTCCGATATATTCATATTAGAATCCATTATATGATATATTTCCCCATTATGGAGTATATATGCAATGTTGTAGAGGATATAACAATAATAATATACCCACATGTATATTTATAACACTTCGTCATTAATCCACAGTGGATATCTCTCTTCCCCCACAGGTCAACTGCCAATTTCCAGTGAAATCTAGACTCTCCGTGTGACTGAGAGAGTTTTTAACGAGATTGTCTACAAAGGATTAAGGTACCAGGTACCCGTGCAACTGTAATAGACATATAGAATAGTATAGAGAAGAATACAACAATATTAGATCTAAACAATATAAGTCAAATAGTAAAAATTCAAAATAAAAAAAAAAGCAAATGCCAAGTCTTCTCTTATTTTTCAGGCCAAAAAAGAAAAAAAAAAACAAGGAAAAAGGCCCTTTTTCTGATTGCCCTTTGGGCCTATTTTCTTTTTTCTGCCTTTTCGATTTTCCTTTCTCCTTACTCTCTTCCTCTTTCTCTTTCTCTCTCTCTCCCTATCTTCTCTCCCTCAGACAGAACTTTCAGCTTTCAACTTTCAGCTTTCAACTTTCATCTACCCACTCGATGACGCCCGTGCCATCACCCTGACTCCCAGTCACTTTCCTCAACTCTCCTTTCCATCCTCCATGAGTTCAGTCAAACTGTCGCGACACTGCACTGATAACGATAACTGATCCCACTTGTCCCTGGGCTCGTGCCCCCAAAGCGCCATGGCGATATGGCCCTTTAATCGCAAGAGCAAGCGGCACACCATCCAAGTGACCGGTGCCGAAGCTACTGACCTCCAATCCTCGTTTGCTGAACCAACGATCGAGCCTACATTGGGCCGCAAATCATCCAAACGCCAAAGCAACCGCACGTCACGGGCGGATGCTGCAGACAGCCGGCGCAGCTCCGCCCTCGTGCCGTCAAATCGACCTATCTCATCTCTAGACCGCCCTGCGTCCATTGTCGATCATTCACGGAACCAACCATCACGCGACCCTCCACTCACGAGAACAGGCTCGCTGCTGAGGCGGAAACCGAGTCAAAATGGAAATACCCCAAATAAACTACGACGAAAACTGAGCAAGCGCAAAGCAAATGAGATCATGCGTGAGCGTGAAATTCGTATGCTCTCGTCCACCCCTATCGATATCCCCCGTCGTACGAACGCCGGGGGCGGGGATTATGTACTGGAACATCGTCGAAAGGCAAATGGTAGACGTGCCGACCGGTACATGTCTGACATCAGCCTGTCCATTCGTGACTCCGCCACGTCCTCCACGTCTGACACCTCCGACCCTTACACTTACAAGGTCAACGCTTTTGCTGCCTTGACCCCACGCCCCGTTGTTCGTTATGTCGAAGCCCCTCGCCTGCACACCGCCAGAAGCAATAACCCGCCTGCTTCCAGCCGCCAGGACAAAGAGAGGCTCCAGGCCCTGACCATGTCTGAAGATGATTTCTACTATTCTAAACGACGAGTAAATGAGCTCGCTGATTCATTAGATGCCGGGGATTTGAGAGAGCTGCTGGATCGCGACCGTCGCCGCCGGGAGAAGAAGCAGGTCGACGACCAGGAAAGACTTCGGCGTAAGCTGCAGGAGAGGGCCGATGCTCAGCAGGCGCAAGAACAGAAAGTCCAGGTCGCCACCGAGCCCGAGCCCGAACCGGAAACTGAAATTACCCAACCAGAGCCGTCCATCGCTGAAGTCGCTGAACCCGAAGACGCCCCGAACGAAGAGAACACCGTCCCTCAAGTTGATGAACCGACGGCTTTTGCACCGGAGAATGAATCGTGGTTGCTGAGAACTTCCAAGGGAAGTGAGGACATTGGACGCCAATCGCGGGAAAGCTCTCGCGTTGTTGGAAACATTGACGATAGTTCCATTCGTGAGCGGAAATTGGTTCAACGTCCTAGCTTCGCCCCATCACACGACATTTCCATGTCCCGGACTACTCTTTCCCCGTCTCATTCATCACTTCGACATGGGCTAAATAGCCCAACCCATTCACAAATCTGTGGACCCAGCTCCACCTCGGACATTTCTAGAGGAGTTGACTCAGAACGCCGACTTTCTGACACCAGCGCTCGCCGGGGGAACACTATTACCTCTCTGTTCAGACGCGGTTCTTCTCGTCTCAAGCGGACGTACAAAGAGCGATTCCACGACACTACTCCCGAAGTTTCCAACGCCTCGCATGAATCTTTCTACAAAATTCAGACCCAATCATCACCTCCTCCGCCCTCGGTTATCCCTCAGAGAATTCTGATGCCCACTGGAACCGTGAAGCGCTCTCAATCCAAGTTCACTGAACACTTTGGCGACGAACCTCTGTCTCCTCCTGATTCTCGCCTACAGTCTCCAGATATCCCGGAGGAAGTTCTAGAGTCCTCTCTCGAGCGGGATGAGACTTTCCCTCGTGAACCAACACCTAGCCCCGGTGTGGACATCAAAAACCCCAACCGAAGCCATCATCGGTCGTGGGCTTCAGACAGTATGGACACCGAAGCTGATAACGTGCCACTTTCCCAATCTCTGGCTTCCATTGATTCTGAGGGATCTTGGATGTCAGGCCAGTTTTTCCGTCGGATGCCACAAAAGCCCAGTAGTCCTGTTCGATCGAATTTGAACTCATTTGGCCGAGACTCAGTGGATGGTCCGGCAGATGCACCCGAAGAAGTGGAATCACTGGATGAATCCCGCCGTCTCAACAACAATGTCCTCGGCGAGCCCGAGCTCGAACCGGAAGCCACAGAAAGCTCGACAAGCAAGCCTGCTGAAAGATGGCACAACGAAGTCGGTCGCCGCGCTGTTGTGGTGAACCCGGCAGTCCGTCCCAAGTCTACGCAAGCAATGCTCAGAGGATTTCCCTCATTGAGCCCCATCTCCGCAGAGGAAGATCACATTATGGAGGAGACAACTCCTTCGGAACTGCAGCGGATTCCCAGCGCCAAAGCTGAGATTGGTTATGCCGAATAGACCGAGTATTAGTGATCGCCATTTAACAGCAGCCAAACCTGGATCTGCCATTTATCATTAGCTCATTTACCTCTGTCATGGTGTGTCAAACGGGTACCACTGGGGCTTAACGACCATCGCCATGACTAAGATACAATCTGCCACTGAGGTCTCTTGACCCTTCCCTTTGTCACTTTCCTTTGTCACTTTTCTTTGTCACTTTTCTTTTGTCAAATATCCATCCGTGAGCCTTGGAATTACCCTCTGGCCACCTGTACGATTCTGATATCCCCATCGCCCTGTATCCCATCATTCCCCCTTGCGAGCTCGTTCTCATTCGATCTGTTGATACCCCCTCATCGCCCCATGTTTTTTATCTTTACCATATGCATAAATTCTATTCCTTTTTACTCCTGTTATTGAATACACGACCAAGATGATAAATTCTTGATTTCTTCCAGCGCTTTCTTCGTTGCACATAGTTGGCGGCTTCTGGCCGTTTTGATCTACCCTTCTTTCTTCCATTGCCGATATTGTTAAAGCATTCTTTTGGGAATTTACTGATTCCAATTTTCTCATGCAGTGTTTATCTTACACCGAGATCTAGTATCAAGATGGCATTGTTGAGATTCTCATTGAATGTATTTAGTGAAGCCTAGTAGCTATTGCTGGCAACCTACACAGGCGGTTTTTGTATTTCTAATCTTATACAGTATTCAGCCTCGATATCTTTCGTTGCTTCTACCTGGGAACCTGCTCTACAACTTACATAGTCTGCTAGAGTGAAGGATGTTTTGCGGTGGCTCTGCCTAATCCATACATTACTGCTACTGACCTATGGGTTTCCCTTGTACAGGGCCCCGTGCAGGCGCGATAACCTTAGGATCCTCCAGCCCTAGAGGCCTGATCGATGCCTGTGTGGAATCCTCCAAACGCCGTCCGTCAGTATCTGGCGGCTGATAAGATTAGCCTGTTTATGTCTGATTTAATTTTATATAAGTAGATACAAAGGTAATGAATATCTGTATTCTTTTTAGGTCCTATACTCCGTAGTAAGACCTAAAATTGCCAAGACCGGGAAATGCTGACAGTCCAGACTCCGTCTAATTCGTAAGCGACCCGAGGCCAGTCCAGAGGTTGGGAGCACGTCATCCTGTAAGCTTCACCTCTCTTTAGATCCCATATCTACCTAGGTATCGGTAAAGAATACAAAAAGTACTACTACTGACAAATCTCACTATGGTAAGTCCCAATTGAAATCTTCCCCTTGGAAAGAATCCCAATCAAACCCCCAGCAAGCTCCAGAGACTTCCGGACCTTCAGACCACGGGGCCAGCTCCGGCCCATTATTCAGCGCGTCTTACCTAATCCCCTTCTGCTGGCCCCGGCGAACGTCATGGGCCCTATAAAAACCTAACGCCCCTCACTCTACCCCTCCAATTGAAATACTCATATCCACTCCAGTTCAAGCCTTCAACTCTTCGGTTTACTCCCAGAACTATCTCCGGAGTTTCATCGCTACTCAATCGATCGACTTCTGTCCAGCGCACCGCTTTCCGACCCTTTTCTTCCACACCTATCCCACGCTTCACGCCTTCTTCTCTCAAAATGGGTGTCACTCCTATCAAGACGTAAGTCCGACCTTACTCTTATATTCCCGCTTTCGCTTCTGTCTCTGGATCCCAGAAACATGTCCTACACATTCGTGATCATGTCACAAAACACCATAGATACACCAGCTAACACTCCTCCAGCGCCGCTGAGTACGAGGAAAAGGTCACCTCGGCCACCGGCGCCGTCGTCGTCGACTTCCACGCCACCTGGTGCGGTCCCTGCAAGGCCATCGCTCCTGCTCTCGAGAAGCTCAGCGAGACCCACACCGACATCCAGTTCTACAAGGTCGACGTCGATGAGCTCTCTGATGTCGCTGCTTCCAACGGTGTCTCTGCTATGCCTACCTTCCACTTCTACAAGGGTGGTGAGCGCAAGCAGGAGGTCAAGGGTGCTAACCCTGCTGCCATCCAGGCTGGTGTCAAGGCTATCCTCGCATAGATTTGGAAATTGAGATTCGTGCTTGTTCATACCATTCATCTATGATCTTTTTCTTTTTCTTTTTTTTTTTGGAGAGATGGGCGATCTAATTGAATACTGAATACATACCATTCCACAATTTCTATTTGCGATGTAAACTCTTCGCTTGCTTTTTTTTCTTGCGGAAGGTGACTCCACTTAAAGAAAGGCCGGGTGGGCTAATTCTACGTAAATAAAGAAGGAATGACCCATGACTTTTAAAAGTTACAGAAAGGAAAGTGCATTTATACAAGTTCTGTCCTACAACTTGCATGCAGCCCGATCGACATATTACCTGCATCAACCTGCAGTGAAATTCCCCACAGTTCTCTGTAGAACGGCCGTTGAACAGCAGCGATGCCCAATATGCGGATCACATGAGTCCTACCACGATAGTATATGCCCCATTCTCATTTTAATATTGAGTCTAGTTTACCAATATGTGCACGGCATCTCAACATAAATAAAGCCATGGAAGGGAGGTAGTCATAGAAAAGGTGTTAGAAGGTTCAACTGCTGAGTTGTGTCTGCTGGACGACAAACGACCTTTTCAATAGCTGCCTATATAAACTGTGAATTGTTGTAGCGTCTCCATCGTATTTCTCTCCATCTACCATATCCTTCCACATCCCCAGCCCACTTCAACACATCATCATTCACTTCAAGTATGGCTACTGATTCGGGCAGTGACTATGGCGAAGAGCGCAACTCGGACGCGTTTAAAACTATGAGCCTGGATTTTGTCAGTTACGATCCTGTAGATCATGATTGGTTCTTCAATTCTATCCAGCAGTTCTCATCTTCAGTTATCAACTTCTGCGCATCCACCCCACGACCGATGGACATCAATTTTACCTCAAGCGTTGCTAAACATCTCAAGAGGAACTCAAACCTGTTTGTGATGATCTATGCCGACCAGTTATACGAATGTGTCGGTACACTTTTCTTGGAGTCATCTCATCGAGATATGGCCCACCACCGATGCTCCAAACTGGGAATCGGCATCTTGAAGGCCTATCAACACCATGAAGCCGAGGCAGTTGAGTGGGCCTTGAACTGGGCGTTCAAAAGTGCCGGTCTACATCGAGTGGAGATGAACATTCCACCATGGAATATGCGATTGGGCGAGGTGTGCGAGGAGATCGGGTTTCAGACGGAGGGAACAAGGAAGGAATGTCTTTTCAAGAATGGAAAGTGGTGGGATGAAGTGAACATGGCTATTTTGAAGGAGGACTGGAAGCAACGTCACATCAAGATGGAGAAGTAGCCATCCTGGAAATGCAGCTGAGACACGTAGGGTGCTTTCTATGCTTCAATGACAAGACCTGGATTTTGATTTTGGCTTTTTCATCAAGTAATTCTAGTAAGTGTAAGCGAGAGAAAGATAGAATGTCGAAGGGATAGAACTGATCTATACCAAACCATAAACGGCTTGATATCTGACTATCCCCGGAGCCACTGTGCCACTATGAAGTCACTGCACCTAACCCCATTTTTCCAATAATTGCTTTTTCTACCTATCTTATTTTATGCATTATACCCATGCGATTGACAACTGACAGCGGCAGTTGGTGAATTCGGTTATCTTAAACGAGATATCACATTTAAGTATATCTGGAGTAGCAAGATTAGCATTTGGGACCTATCCACTATATACAAGGTGCCAGAGAATCCCTCAAAAATGGGCGTAGAGGCGTTCAACACCAAGTCAAAATAGTGTTTACCCGAGCGGACGCTACGATCTGAGTGGATTCGAAGACAAGACTGATCAGAACTTTCGTTGTTTCACTGCTTTTACTTCAATTCCTGTGATTCGAGAAAAGTGAATAGCAAGAGTGCTTCAGGATAGTTCAGGATAGGGCTTTTATCCGGGAATTTAATCTTTTTAATCTATATGCACAACAATGTGGGACTTAGATACTTGTGGCCCACTCTGTTCTCTTTTCTCGCCTCCTTTTTGCCGAGGTAACCTTGGAATTTTTAATTAATTGGCTAATCACCCTTACATGCATATATGAACTCCCAAGCCATGCAGTGGAGGGGCATATCCCTGTCTCTGGATTACTCTCAGCGTTCGTGTTGGAATGTGATTAATCAATATCTTTTCACATTAGGTATCCGGAAGAACGGTTTATGTCTTGTACTATTATAATATATACTTTCAAATTCTTAATTCTACGAAATAAAAGAGGCCTAAATGGACATCCAAGTGGGCCTGTAACTTTTATTTCCCTGCAGCTGAGGTGTAGCTGAACTCGCTTGTTAGCTTTGGTCCGAGGCTCCAGTAATTAATCTAAATAGAACAAACCACAACTCTTTACTCCGTACTCCGTATATTGTATGGAGTACTCCTTAGAAGGAAAGTCAATCTCGGAGACTCCGTCTAGGGATCTACTTTCCATAATACCCCATTATCGGAGTTGTCTCAAATCCAGACACAGAAAAGTATATCCCATATTAATAAAGCATTAGCGTATTAGGGCTCTGATACGCCTAAACAGCCATCCTGCCCCCACAGTTCATAATCCGCACCGATCCGATCTAGATCTCACCGAGCGAATCAACATGGGATGAAGGCATCGCAATGCCAAATCCACCAAACCCAAATGGGGTCTTGGGACCTTACGAACCCTGCTGTTGATGTATACTATTGGATTCGATTAATTTAGTCTGAACTTATTCTTGCAAGACCGGGCCTCGGCACTCACTTTCTAGTTTTCCTTTTTTTGTGGTTTGTATACCACGCGAGTTGTGGGCACAGGATATCACTTGCAGCCCATTGCATGGCTCCTTCGGTGGATCTCGCGTCCGGATCGCACTAGGGCGCCATCTTGCTACACATCAGCTCATTCGTGAACTTAGAATCGGAGGATTTTGCTCTACCGTGGAGCTATAATATGCGGCTAGAGGGGCGCTTGGGCTGGCTGATGTACCTTGATATTATAAGATGTTTACCATCTAGCCTTATCCCATTACTTTGGATTTTGTGATCTTTCATACCTTTCGTTTTGCTCTCCGTATTTATACTAAGAGCCATTTTCTCTCCATGTCGTCACCCTTTATATTGATTTGAACAGTCTTTGACTATCGTACCCTCCAACTATACGTGGTACTTGCCAATGTGCGAATAACGAAATACCAACACCGATTTCCCCTCTTCCTTATACAATGTCGACGACCGATCTTGAACCGCTCGTGCGTGTCAGATACCTGGCGGGGTACATTATCCTCTCCTATGTGATTAGTGCAATGGGATGTACAACTACATTAGAGCTGCTCCACCGGCGGACATCGAGGTCAGGTCTATACAACTGGTATGCCCTAAATCCTACCATTACCAACTCCAGAATTCAATGTAACTAACAAGAAAAATTCAAAGGTACCTTCTCCTAACCTCATCAATCACAATGGGCGGCATAGGAATTTGGTGTATGCACTTCATCGGCAATCGCGCCATCGTCCTGGGCGAAGGCGAGCCACACGTCCAAGCCATGTATAACGTCGCCTTCACGGGTACCTCCTTCGTGCTCCCCGTGGTAGTACTGCTATTTGCCTTCTACGCCGTGGGCGTCGAGGAGAAGGCAGGCTATATCCGCATCCTCATCGGAGGCTTGCTCACTGGTAGTGCTGTCTGCGGTATGCACTACATCGGTCAACTAGGAATCTCGAACTATAGGTGCTCCTACCATGTCGCCAATGTCGTGGGCTCGGCGATCATTGCTATTGTCTCTAGTACTGCTGCCCTGGGAATCTTCTTCCGCTGGAGAGCTACTTGGACGGATAGCTGGTGGAGACGAGGAATCTGTGCTTGTTTATTGGCGTGTGCTGTATCGGGCATGCATTGGACTGCGGCTGTTGGAACGGTCTATCGGGATCACAACCGCATAACCATGCATGGGACTCAGTTGTCGAGGAGTCAGGTTGTCATTATCTGCACTGTTCTGGTATGTTTGAGATTTCTCCCAAGGTATGCAAGTTTGGAGACTAATCGCTCTGTCTAGGCCTGTGTTGCATGCCTCATTTTGTCGATGTGCGCTATTCTCGCTGGGCGAAATCGCAGAAAGTCGACCACACGTGCTCATCAGCTTGTTCTCGCTTGTGCTTACTTCGACCCCACTGGACGAATCATGGTTACGCCGCAGGCTTTGCTTCCTACGAGGAAGATTGTCGATCATTATATCGGACGGGTATGTTTCTTAGCCAGATTATAGCAGGAGTTTCGAACTAACAAATTGCGAACTAGACGTTCAAAGATGACGACCTCACCCGCACCCACCCTACGTTCCTGTGGGCCTTTAGGGCAACTCGGAACTGGCCTGTCGTGAAAGACCTGGTTCCCTTCATGCGAAACCGCCTTGATTCCGAAGAAAGCGCCATTGAGAAACACATGCTATCCCGAGGAGTGATCCTGGACGAGGATACCGAGTTGCAAACTGACTTTGATACCTTGTTCAAGCAACTCTTCTGCGTCACAGCCCAAGAGCTCTCAGATCAACTTTCTCTGCCTCTCCAGGACCTAGGCACACTCTACGACGATGTTCTCTCTACTGCTATCCCCATCTCCCGACTTTCTCGAGCCATGGGCCGTTCATCCCTCCGCACTGGCAAGGGCCAAATGATGTTCACTGTTCGCCAGCTACAGAAGCATGAGGCAGCACGCCTAGGATCACAGGGATTCCGGTTCGCAACCATTGAGCATGTCACAGGAATGCTTTCCCGACGCATCCATGTCCCCGAAGAAAAACTAGTCACCTCCCTCCGCGATATGCGGGACTACGCAAGCTCAAATCGTGGCTTTGACGAGGGAGTACACCTCGTCTCCTTCATGATGCGCCCAACAATCCACGATCACTTCGAGATCCTCACCGCAAAGGGCGTCGGCAACCCCCTACCATCCGCAACCCTCCCTATGAGACGACTCCAAGTCCACCACCTAGAACTAATCTCCCACATGGATGGCTGGTCCATGGACGCATGCATACGATACCTCCAGTCCGCCAACGCAGCACAAGCCTTCCCTAACCTAGTCGACTTCAGCACCAACCTCACCAAATCCATCATCTCCCTCTCGAAAATCATTCCCGAAGACATGCGCGCAGCAGCAAAACTCTCCTCTCGCCCATTAACAGCCCCCTGCCGCAGCAGCCCCTCCAACCCCGAAACAGCAGTCCAAAACAACTGCACCCTCCTAAGCTTCTGCGTCGTCGGCACACTCGACACCCAAATCTCCAACCCAGACTACACCTTCACCCCCTTCCGTCTCTTCCGTGTCCAGCAACAAGTAAACGAAGTCCTCACGGACCGCGACGACTTCGCTCGCGAACTGGGCCAAGAACTCTTCTGCACAGATGTGCGCTCGGGCTCGACCGCCAGCGACAGCGACCTCACCTCCACGGCTAAAATGGCCATACTGCGTCTGTGGCCGTCGCGCAAGAGCGGGCCGACTTCGAACTCGGGCTCCGCCTCGCGATACTCTCAGGAGTCGTTTGTGGATCATACTGCGACTACGTTGCGGGATATCACTGTTCGGAAGGAGGTGCGCGTTGATTACACAGATCTTCATGAGAATTCGAGTCAGAATAATCTTGGTAACCGGGACGCGAGGGCTGTTGTTGCTGGTGGTGAGAGTACACCTGCGACTTATGTCGATGAGTTGTATAGTCTTTGCTATGCGCCGGGCATTCGATTGAGGCCTGATGCGTCGTTGCAGAATATCTCGCGTGGATCAACTATATGCTGATTACTTTTTTATTGTTTTTCCCTCTTGGTCTGGCTTTCTTTTTGCGTGTTATGGCTGACGTGAGGAATGTATGAGGAATAGGGCCTGGTGTTCTAATGGATCTATTATGACCATATTTCTATTTATTGGACAGACCGGAAATGGCCCAGAACTGTATATATAAATTATTCTGACGAGTATATAGGTGATATCAATACAAATGCGTGCTTTATGTTTTATACTTCAATGGAGTTGATAGTACACTTTCAGTCTTTCCAAGTCTTATTATCAATAGAAAGGCCAACCAGAACCTTTTAATACATGGGATTAACTCCAGTAGGCCACAGAGAAAAGCAGAATATCGTCACACGTCAAGAAAGAGACTCATTAACCAATACATGTAAGAGATGACATGTACTCCTTGCTGCACCCGCTGAGAGTGAGTCAAGAAAAAAATGCAATCCGAAAAGAAGCCCTGGCCAATCAACTAAAGATCAGCAAAGCAAATGCTTAGATACTATAGAGCGCAGGTCCCACGGATCACACATTAGTAGTCGGATCCTCACGCTCCAAAAACGTAGGATCCGCCTCAATGCGACGCTCAAACTTCGACCACCAATTATGGAAGCTCTTCAATGGCACAACATCCTGTCCCTTATCACTCTGCGCAAAGCTAGCGAGGAAATTAAACGCATTGCCAATAACGCGCTGCGCCAGCACCTTCGTTGAAACCTGTCTCTGCGCCGCAGTCTGCGGAACCAGCGCCATGGACATCTGACCCGAAGGACGCTCCGCTTCCAGCGCAGCAAGCTGCGGCGCGATATTCTGCGCATCTTCGATCGAAATGCCCAGCGTCATGACGCCTGCAGCACCGCCGTTGCCGCCGCCCTCGTCGAGCATGTCGTCTTCTTCCTCGGCTTCTGAGCGGCGTGCTGACGCGCCCGCTGGGCGCACGGTGAAGATACCCGAGGGCTTTTCATTCGCCAATGCGCCGATGAAGCGGAAGTCGGAGGGATGGCCGGTGTTTGGGTCTGGGAGTTGGGCGTAGATTGCGGCGCCGGTGTTTGGTGGGAGGGTTGTTCCTGGTAGGAAGAAGACGACTATTTCGCTGAGGGATGGGCTGAGTGGGATTGTGAAGGCGAATTTGGTTGCTTGCCCGTTTGGTTGGCTGTCTATTGCGACGATGTCTGTTATGCACGGGCGGCCTGGGACCACGACAGAGAACATGGTGTGGTGGTAGGGGTTGGACGGGCTGGAGACAGCTTGAGCAGCTGATGGAGCGGGAATTGGCAAGGTGAGTTACGTTCAAGATTCCTTGTCCAGTTCTCTAAGCTTCTTCAAGCTTCTCTTTGTTCTGTTTTTCGATGATGAAATGACATAAGAGGGGCTGCCCTTATCGGTGGTCGATAAGGGTTTGGCTTGCCTAAACAGAAGGTCAGGTATATCAACTCTTGATTTCGACTTCACAATTGGGATCAGCTTCTGCATTCAGAAGGCATTATGGGCAAATCCAATTTAGACCTGGTCGGCGAATGCGATAAGTAAAGCTATCCCAACTTGATTGCTCCCTCCACTCGTGTTTTCGTCTTACACCCCGCAGCTTCCCCTACTACGAGGATGATCGCGCCGCATACACGGAGAACCTGAACAACTACCATGCATTCAAAGTATCCGGATACGGCTGCACACTCGGCTACATCCTCAATGCAGTTGTCGAGAAATTCCCCTGGTCGGAAAAAAGCTGGGCCATCGACTCGACCGCGCAGACCGTGACACTAGTGACACCAGAGGGAGTCACTCCCGCCCACCGGAGCAAGATCGTCGCCGCAGACATAGCCGAAGCTGTGAAGCAAGGTAAATTCGAAGTTCTGCAAGGCTGGCGCAATGAGAACTACGCCGTCTACGGCCCGGGCGGAGAATTCCTTTTGGAGATGGAGCGCGCCGCAACCCCGCTCTTCGGCATCGTCTCCTACGGCGCCCATCTAACAGGCTACGTGCAGGATGAATCCGGAATCAAGATCTGGGTCCCGCGCCGCGCGAAAAACAAGCAAACCTACCCAAGCCTCCTCGATAACACCGTTGCCGGCGGCATGTGCACCGGCGAGATGCCGTTTGAGTGTATCGTCCGCGAAGCTATGGAAGAGGCATCCTTACCTGAGGCGGTGGTGCGCGCCGGAACTGTCTGCGTGGGCTGTGTTACATACTCGCATGTGCGGGATGTGCGCGCGGGCGGCGAGACGGGCCTCATTCAGCCGGAGGTTGAATATGTATACGAACTCAGGCTTGATCCTGGGGTTATTCCGAAACCTGGGGATAATGAGGTCGAGGAATTCAAGTTGTTGTCGATCCCGGAGGTGCAGGCGGCTTTGGCGCGCGGCGAATTCAAGCCCAATTGTGCTAATATCATGATTGATTTCTTTGTCAGGCATGGGCTGCTGACGCCGGAGAACGAGCCGGATTTCTTGCAGATTGTTGCTAGGTTGCATCGTCGCTTGGAGTACCCGACTGCTTCGCATTGCGTGAGGTAGATTATTTGTTTCATAACCGGAGCATATTAGGTATGGTGAACATAAGACCTGTCAACTTGATTTCGCATTGAAATCTGCGTCTGCGTGGATTCCTTTCCCATCCGCAGCTGAAGGCAGTATTTGTAGGACTGGCAGCCCCCATATAGCTAGGATTGCGAGTCTTGAAGGCACAACCAGAAAAGATATCGAGGCACACCGTGCTGCTGTCATCAGCAATTACATGTATACGCGGAGCCAACCCGCCCCGGGATGTATCGAACGGTCAAGGTTCATCTCATCGATCCCATGAAAATCATGTTTGTTATGATAATCTATTGGTATCCCCAAATCAAAATGCAAAGAACGCCTGCGCTGCACCCCATAACAACGATATGAACATCGGTCCGGCTTAAATACACCGACATTTCCGCCATTTTGGCTTTGCCTCAAGATCAATCCAAGATCCATCTCATCCTGTGCCAAGGTCGTAAGCAAAAAAAGATAATTCCAACAATGACAAGTTTATTTCTTAAGCAACAAGTACACGTGATCGATTCTCAACGGAGCAAGCTTCTTGTAGGGACCCTCCAGGTAGAGCAGCAGACCTCCGAAGGATACAAACACAGCCCTGAAAGTGTAAAGATTAGTGTCCGCAAGAACCAAGACGTCAGCAACCAAACTCACATGGTATCCTTAGTGGCACCCTCCTCAAAGCGGTACACCTTGCCGTGGCAAACATAGTCGTAGTCATCCGCCAGGGTCTGCTCACCCATGCTGACCTCCCTCCAGCTGGCGCGAGTGTCCTCCTTGCCGTCAAGAGAGAGAGTTGAGGCCAGAGCGAGCGACAGCGACTCGCCAACTGCGCATGGGTACAGCTCAGTGTTCACGTCCAGAGTGAAAGTGAGGGAGGCATCGTTGGAGTTGCAAGTAAGACGGGAGACACGGTCGTACTTCTGGGCGTTGACCGAGGTGATCGTGAAGGTATCCTCGAAGAGGAGCGGGTCGGACATGATGAAGGTTGCGACCACTGGCTTTTCGGTTTATGGATGGGGATTTGGGTAGAGTGGTTTATCCACAGGTTATGGCACACAATTTATCGTAGGTATGAATGCCTGCAATGGCTGGTTGGTGGTCCAAGACTGGTGAAGAGAAGAGTTGGAGTCGGAGGTGGAGAGGTTGATCGGAGAATTGAAGCTTTTTTTTTCTGCCGCCTTTTTGGTCCCGCCGATAACGATTCCGTTGGTTTGACATCAGCCGCTTGCTCATAGTTTTACTAGTTTTTTTTTTAAACTTGATTTGAACTTTCTGCCATGTCCTTTCGCAAGCGAAACATCGGTCTTTCTCCTGGAGTTGACCGCAACGCTGTTCCCAATGCTACTGCGCAGCCCGCTGCGCCAGAAAGCACGCCGGGCATCCGCCCCTCCCCCGATGATGGACGGCCAACAACGTCGACAGGGACTCGCTCTCTAGATAATCTTCTTGCAGGCCATGCAGGACTTCCAATGGGAAAAATCTTGTTGGTTGAAGAAAACGGAACTACGGATTTTGCGGGCGCATTGCTGCGTTACTATGCGGCGGAAGGCGTAATCCAAGAGCAGAAGGTCCATGTGGTTGGAGTGCCAGAGCAATGGGGCCGAAGTTTGCCTGGTCTGATTGGCTCGGCAGAGTCTATAGATGAGAAGCGATCAGACAGACGCAAGGATGATCGCATGAAAATTGCATGGAGATACGAGCGATTGGGCGAGTTTGGGGCAGTCGCTGGTTCGCGGGGTGGTGAGTATTGAAACAAAACACTGCTTCTGGCTTCAATATGCTGATCAATATAGCCCCTACCAATCCTGGGGAGCAGGATACAGCAGCAAAAGAAGCGCCCGCTTTCTGTCATGCCTTTGATCTCACGAAACGTCTCACACACCCGTCTATCACAAACATGTCCTTCATCCCAGTTATGCCCTCAAAAGAGTCACCATTCCTCGCTATCCTTAAACGACTCCAGACCGCAATCACATCCAGCGCCGCCAATACAATCCACCGTATCGTCATTCCTTCTCTGCTCAACCCCACAATTTACCCGCCGAACGCCTCCCAACCCGAACATGTGCTCCAGTTTTTCCATGCCCTCAAGGCATTAATGAGTGCGCATAACACTCGTGTGACCGCAATGATCACCATGCCTCTGTCTCTCTATCCCCGCTCGTCGGGGCTGGTTCGCTGGATCGAACTGCTCAGTGACGGCGTCATTGAGCTTTGTCCGTTCCCGCACTCCGCGGATGCCATGGCGACCTCGGGAGCGGCGACCTCACAAGAAGAACCACCGCAGGGTATGCTCAAGACCCATCGGCTTCCAGTTTTGCATGAGCGTGGGGGTGGAAGCGATCAGAATGTTGGACAAGATTGGGCGTTTGTTCTAAGTCGTCGGCGATTCGAGATCAAACCGTTCAGTCTGCCACCGGCTGAAGGAGACACAGAAGCGCAAGAGGCGTCGGCTCCAGGCGGAATGCCTAAGAAATCAGATCTCGAGTTCTGAGGCAATCGGTGATTGGTGTGATTCCCTAGACTCAATCGTCCTCCTCAAAGTGTCGTTGGGTGCCTGGTTCTGATAGCATATCTTCCATCTCGATCTGCTCGGACATAGCAGGACCTGAATTGGCCATTGTGCGGAGGTAACTCGCTCCGTATCCATCCAGTCCTGGTCGTACAGCACGGAGACGATCCCCCAAGCAAGATGAAGCTGCAAGCCATGCTGTTCGGTGTTAGTAATGCGGTCGGGACTACCTATCTAGGCAGTTAAGAAAGGCGCAATACTGACCAACAAAGAGTAGCAGTGGTGCAAAGAATACCAGGAACAGCAGTAGTAGGAAACCCATGATGTAAATAAGAAATATAGAATACTCAACGAATGCCAATGAAGATGATGATAAACAAGATGCTCAGCAGTTCGCTTGCCAAGATTACTATTCCTAAAATGGACTAGCACATAAGCTCAGCATTTCCTTTTCTTCGTTTTTTCTTTTTGCTCTTCTTTTCTTTTCTTCTTTCTACAATCAACCCTGGCTTTAGTCAAATCCAAAAGCTTTGATTGACTTCTCGACACTCTAATACTTCTTTAATGGTAAGCTGCACCCTCATCTCTCCTACCCCCACTTTCGCATGATTATTTAAATACAAATCTGTCAATCCCCTGAAGCTCTTTGATACGTCAATGAGCGCTTGCTGAGAAACGTACTGGAAAATGATTCGCGATACCCAAATTGACATTGCTGCAACCTGCATCTTTGCATATTGGACAAGCGCTAACTGTCCTTGCCACAGAATCATTGAAATAATATCCCACAAATCTCAATTCAGAAAGCAAAGCAAAAAAAAAAAAAAAAAAAAAA
>PKQL01000566.1:0-18890 GCA_002916455.1 Penicillium sp. CF05 | reverse complement strand
ACCCCCTTCCTATACTTATTTATAGATAAAGTGCCTATATAAGTAGCTATAGGATAACTAAGAACCTTTCGACACTATTTATATATTATACCTAGCTTCCTATCTTTTATATTCGCCACTTAATTAAAAGAGTTCTAGTATTTAGCTTAATAGCGTATATCCTAGTTAATACGCTTAGACTTCCTAGATTCTATCTAAAGCCACTATTTAATAAACTCCTTACTTATTATACCACTATATAGGGCGAAGGAATTAATACGGTCGGGATTAAGTGTTATAATAGAGGGAGGTAAAGATAGACGTTATAAAGGGCTTAGAGGAGCGAATCGAGAATTATCGTATACCGATATTAAGGTTTAAGGGGTTATAAAGGGAGTATCGTCTAGAATAAGATATTAAAGAGTGTCTAATAGTGCCCCCTCGTAGTTTAAGGAAGTATAAGTGTTAGAAAACTATAATATACTTAATATAGATATATAAATAGAAAGATAGTAAGGAGTAGACGACCTATAGTCAATTATTTTCTCTAAGTCAAGTGCGAGAGGCGTAAATGTACTATTTACTAAGTTAATATATCGTGTTCCTAAATAAGCTATTATCATTAGTTAGTTTATTAAGGGTTATCTATAGTGAACCTTAATAAACCTTATAGACCCTCCGTGACCCTCGTTCTAACCCTTAACGAGCCTTATAGACCCTCTATAAACCTCATTTTRACCCTTAGTGAACCTCTTAGACCCTCCACGAACCTTATTCTRACCCTTAGTGAACCTCAGACCCCTAATAAACGTTTTGATTAAYATAACATATATTAYAGATATATATTTCTACTCTATTATAGACTGATAACTTCCACTACCTATTATACCTCTTTCCTAYAGTCGYATAATATAAAAGAAGTACTAAACTRATAGAACCATTRTCGAAAAACAATATTATAAAAACATTTAGGACATTCTATAACTTTRATGSTYAAAAGTCAGTCTTTATGGTCTAATAGACAAAACAGGTGTAAATAACAGTATTTTATCAAGATAAGTAAGCAGTTTTATCCACCTATATTAGGTTTAGCGCTGGAAATTTATGCATCCGAGGGTCGCTACGGGTCATGGAGGGTCACCCGCATGCGACCCTCATAGAACTAGGGTCAGGGTCAGGGTCGCTCATGAGCGACCCTGACCCTCGGAGGGGCGGGTGGAGGGTCCAAGGTCATGGACCACCCGGAGGGTCACTGCCAGGTCTACCACCCGATAAAGCACCTAGATACGACACACTACCGAATAAACTATGGCGAGTCCTTATAGGGACGGGTTCAGAATCTAAGTTAGAAGCGAGATTTATCCTATTTCTTACTACGATTTTTAACGCCTACGTTCGAATCGGCTATAACCCCTAGCACTTTCAAACCTTAGTTATAGTGACACTACGAAAAGCCGGCCTATAAGACTACCGAGCCCCTAAATCGTACCGGCTAGTTATATTACTAAATACACTTAGTAAGGTCCTCGAGGTAATCGTTGCAAGTCGAATTGCGTAGCTCGTAGAGGAATATAAACTACTCCCGGATATATATCTTAGGGGACGGAAAGGAGTATCTGTCGACCATATAATCTAGCTGATTCTCGGGAGAGTTCACTAGGTATAGGGGGAAGGAGAAATTACTAGTATACTCCTCCTAGATGTGGCTAGAGTGTACGATATGGTATCTCACAAGAGGCTACTATATAATATGCGATAAATGGGCCTTAGCACGCTTACCTCCTAGGTATAGTCATTTCTTACTAGCCGGAGTACGCGAATCAAGCTACCGAATAGCTATCTTAGTAGAGAATTTCCTACACTAACTGGTATCCTATAAGGCTCGCTAATCTCGCCGATCCTCTTCCTCCTCTTTAACGTACCGCTTATTCGCGCCTATATACTACGGGGCCTATAATACGGGGAGAGCGAGGTATATAGATAGGTTAATAATATATATATTCTAGTAGTGTTAAACAGCTATAAAGAAAACGTTAAGTTACTAGAGAAGGCACTATAGAGAGCGAGCACCTAGGTGAAGAAATATGCCGCTAAGTTCGTACCCGATAAGTTCGAACTAATTCACTTTACGAACCTAAAAACTATAACACGACCGACCTAGGCTATAACACGACCGAACTAGACTATAACACGACCGAGTTAAATCGCGATACGAAACGACCCGATACGGAACGATTTAATACGGAATGATCCGATATAGCCGGTCTAAAATATCTAGGAAGTGCCGGATGACCTATCGGGCTATAATAGTATACTAGTTATAATACCTAGCGATATACCGATAATTCTTAAACTAACCGATACGGCTAAGTACCTCGGGGTATAGCTCGATAAACACCTTAATTTTATAATATACCGGAAGAAGATACTCGTAAAGGGAGCTAGTAGCCTAGAAGCGCTCTACAGGATCTTAGGTTCTACTTAGGGATTATTATTAATCGTAATGCGGAACGTATACTAGGTAGTTATCATCCTACAGATACTATAGGGACTATCTATATAGTACTACCTAGCTACTAGAGCGATACTAAAGGGGGACCTCGATAAACTTATAAACGAGCTAATAAAGATATAAAAACGTACGGTAATCCTAATTAGTAGTGCGTTCCGGGGGATAGTAGGAGTAGCACTTAATATAGAGCTATTTATCACCCTAATCAAGCTACGGATTTAACAAATTGTCGAAGAGATAGCTATACGAATCCTTACCGGCCTATAATAGGCGTGCCCACAAATCGTAAAAGTAATAAAAACTAGGAAACTAATATAAAGGAGACTCGGAGGATGGTCTCCGACTAAAGCGATTGCGTAGAAGAAGCCACTACGCCTATAATCAGGCGAAAAATAGGAGGAAAAGTAGGTATTCGTACTTATACCTTAGGAGGCACGAATATCATACTTTATTAAGAGTTAAGAAGTAGCACTAAAAACCTATAACGACGTTTATAAAAATGCTATCTACGACGATAATAATCTAGGACAAACTAATATGATTTTCACAGATAGGAGCGGATTTATAGGGTATATTAGCGTATTAATAGCTAGTCTTATACATGGGGTAACGTTATAAAGGCGATATCTTAGAACAGACTCCTAGTCTATAGTGTATACTACCGAGCTTAACGGTATTAAGATAGTATTAGCTAAAACTAGTACTATTAACGGATAACTAACGGCTCGAGAAGTGATTATTTTCTCCGATAGCTAAACTACTATTTAGGTAGTGTAGAACCTATAACGACCGTCTAGCTAGTACGTGCTCGGGTTAATATATAACTATATACGAGCTATCCGGTCGCGTAACTAGACCTAACAAAATCTAACAAGTATCACTATTAGGTGGATCCCTATACACGTTAGTATAGACGGTAATAAATTTGCCGATAAAGAAGTAAAAGGTGTAGCGCTTCTTAGTACGGGGATAGGAGTTATAACCGGGCCGGATAAACCGATAATCCGCCTCGCCGTAGCTACTAAAAGAGAGGTACGCTAGCGAATTAGAGAGCGATAGGAGAAGTAGTAGGAGCGGGAGACAACCTCCGCTCCTACGAAGCGCTTAGTGTAGGCGCCGAATAAGAAGACACTTCGATTGTACGAAGGTCTGTCGAAGCTATAATATGCAATTTTAATTTAGATACGTATAATAAGGATCGGGCTTCGGCACTTCTTATTCAAGATTAAGGCAGCCGAGACTGACCGGTGTAATTGTGATAAGGGCTCACAAATACTAAAGCATATCCTGATATAATATCCGCGGTATACTATACCGCGTACGAAATTGTAGGAGCAGCTAGATAAGATTAGGATCGGATTTATAGAGATAGACTATAACAAGATCATATCTAACCCGTAGGCCATCCGCTACGTGGTCAACTTTATACACCGAACAGGTCTCCTCTAGCAGTTTCAACACGTTGGGATCGAGGAGGACGACGACGACGACGACGAACCGACAGGCCTCGCGGCAATAGAGATAGGTGTGGAAGACGATGGGTATTAGCCAATAACGATAGATGATGCTATGGAAACGAGAAACTCAGCCACAGTCGACGAACATGCCAATCAACAACTAGCCAGGATAACGTCACCATCAATTGAAACTAAGGCAGAGGGAGGTTGCAGAGGATAGAAAGGAAGAGTGAGAAGTGGGAAGTGAGAGATAGAAGATAGAGGGTGCACTCCATAGCAATCGTTATATATTTCTTATGTATGGGTGTGGGTTTGGGGGTTTACGGATTATAGGAATGGGCTGATTCCACACTCTTTACGATTAGCATCTGTATACTCTTGGGAAGCACTATACTTGGTGATCCCAACTCGGCGTTTGGCTTCGAGTTCTTGCTTCAGTTGGATGAAGCGCCTGCATAGTCATACGCAACTAGTTAGACTGCAACAGGTTAATTGAACTTTGATTGATTGATTGATTGATTGAGTCTTCCTGATTTATCACAATAGGGTATACGAAAAAGGAGCATAAATAGATGCTCTCTTCATATATGAAGAAGATAGACAAATCATTCATTTACTTTTCATAGTATACAAGATTGGAATTTGCATATTCATAGTATTCTTCATACACTTTGTTCTTATATATATGCTATATAGATCGCTGCATCTGTGTACTTAATAGGTTATTAGCCCGGCTTGACTCTATTAGCCGGATTTATATTATTACTTACCCCCGAGCAATTCATCGAGGCTTTTCTATAAGCCCTTACTCTTCTAAAGAGTACCTATCTATCTTACTACAGATAGTTCTTACTGAAGCTTTTTTATAGGCCTTATTTATCTCTCACTTTACCTTTATCTATCTGCATCAACGACGACTCTCGCAGAGGGGCGTTGCGAAAGCAAGGCCGCTAGCGACTTGCAGGCACCTCTTTGTGGTGTTAGGGGCCAGTATTCGAGTATCTCAAGAGTATTCAAAGAAGCAAAGACCTGCGCAACGTTTCTGTCATCTGTTTCGTATTCTGATTGATTGTCATTGGATACATAGAGTGACCCCCTATAGATAGATCTTCGCAAGTCGAATCACCCAAATAGTAAGATCCACACTGGACTTTCTTCGTAAGCGACTGCCAGATTCCCAGCCTCTACCTTGATATTCTGCCAGGTGGGAAAGTGCCTTGGCCGCGATACTATACACATAATATTGTGAATGAATTTGTAGGTTCAGTATATCTGTAGTCATGCATTTACTTACAGCCCAAAAACGCATCAAATATTGAGGTCCCGGGCTCCCAATTGTTTGACCTATTTCTCAAACCGCGAGTAACCCGCGGCTAACCACATGAGGTTACTGGCAGCGGCATAAACAACCGTAGTTAGGTGAATCGTTTCCTGCGCACGCAATCATAGCCTAGATGCTTACTTTCGTTATATCGCCTAGGCATAGTTGAATCTCTATTAGGAGGAAGATCTAACGGCATTGGCTCGACAGCCTAAATTAATTGATTAATTAGAACACTACGGTGCTTCTCGACCCATACGAGTAACTCTAAATACCAGGCGCTATTCCCCCAAATTTATTGACAATCCATGCACCAAGTTTGTCTTCGGTACTAATAGAAATGCAGTTATGCGTTGTCGATGGCAGTGCACTAAAAGTTGAATTGTCAGCTACTGAAAGTAATTTTGAATAAGAAACAACTGTGAAGTCCTACCTTGCCGGTGCCCTTGGGGCAACAAGCTATGATGTTCTTGCAGGAGGGGCCATTGTCGGTGTCCTCGGTTTGAGCTGTGGCATATTAGGATATTGCTTTTGGATGTTTAACATTGGGCAAGTCATACAAAGGACGTTGAGATCATCAAGCGCGCTAGTCTTAGCACAAGCGGCATTGTCGTTGCCGAGAAGGCCGTTTAGGGCACCCTTGGCGAGGAGATTGCCGAGAATACCATCGGCAGACAGGTTCTCCTTGGAATCACAGCAAGAGATGTCGCCAGAGCTGCACTGTTCCTTAGAACCACCGAGGGCGGCGGAATCGGACAGAGACATGGCGGTGGCGGAGGCAGCCAGAGCAAGGACGGCGGAGATGGTAAACTTCATGGTGGTGTTTAGAAAGGTTGATTAGATGGGAAACTTTGGGAATTGTTTGATAGATGCCTGTTCTTTGAGCTGATTGAAGCTGACTTTATATGATGGTGTTTGGCGCTTGCTTCGTAAGCTGACGTATATCGCTGCCACCGCAGAATGAGAATACGACACCGGATGTGGAATTCGTGCTTGGAACATACGAGGGGCTAATGACATGGAGTACGTCATCTCGGAGGTCTCAGGAATGTCAATGTAATAATCTGGAATGTCAGGACCACCACTTCCAGCTCCGCCAGATCACCCGCAAATGGGACGACAACAAACAAGACATCAATACGAGATGAATATTGAACTTGAAGTTAAGCTCACGTTGTAGATATTCCTTACAGTGAATAGCCCAATGATAATTGATGTTGGATGTATCCATAGATATTCTTATAAGAGGTAAGAAAGTAAAGGACAACACAAAGCAAAACGAACTCTTGCTTTCCTTCCAACGCGGGAGATATCGATGTTTGATCGTATAGGAGTTTATTTGCTGTGTGATTATATTTCGGGAGCGTTCAGGGGCTTTCGACTTTCCAGGGTCCTGGTGGTTGATTGGGCACGTCCATGTCTGGGTTAAAATTGAACACCTGCTGGTGGGTCTACAAAACTACAATCCCGTAGGAAATGCAACCTTATCTCAAGGAAGGGGGAAAGACGACGGCCAAAAAGGTTAATCATGGCATGTAGCCCGCTGTTTTCGGCTAGTTTCCTTTTCGAGAATCCCGACTATACTATGGGGCTTAGATAGAATGCCCCGAGGAGTTCAACTCTCATAGGGTTAATCACAGCGTTGTATAGTGAAAATGTGACCTTGAGATGATCATCGGTCTGGTTGTGTTAGGTAAGGATCTTCATAGGTTCCATCTAGCAAGGCTCAAATGTACCGTCAGAGCGTCTCAGGGGCTTCTCATGTTCCCAATTCCTCCAGTGAGAAAAGATTCAATGAACCAGAGTTTCTGTTAGGTCATGAGTAATTAAACGCCGGATGCCGAATAATGGTGATCGCAGTTCTGACTGTACGCTGTTGGGTGGAGAAATTGTTGTGAACTGAAAGAAGTATACTGAGCTCCAGATCAGGTCCGAGACCGTTCAATGTGTGATAGAATGGAATGGCAATGTCATATATTTCAATCACGAGGGCGATGATCTTCAACAATCAAACTTTTCCCCGCTTTGAATGATGTTTTTTCCGTTGGATAGGAATGCTATGTACAACATAATTGTCCACATTCAATGTTCGGAGCTTATGTTGTGGCTTGTGGTGCTTGTGGTGCTTGTGGTGGGGGTGACGCGATCTAGAAGATCACTTGTAATAATGAATCGTATCTGAGAGAGCTCTGCTCTCGACCTTCGGTGGTCAGTATTTCCTTGTTGAATTCATTTCTAGTTGAAAACGTTCCCCGCAGGTTTTTAGGACTACAATGAAGATAAGATCATGAAGGCTGTACATTATGGATTGTATTGAGCGATGATAGTTGTGTGTCTAACTATAGAAGGGTAAAAAGGGTAGTACTAGACTACATGAGACAGGGATTCGAACAGCAGGAGACTTTCGCCCTCCAAGGCGGCCGCAAAAGTCTAACAAATACCCATTTCTCTCATCCAAGCAGTGCCGAATGGTTTTAATGCCTCAGAAAACAGCATGGTATGTACCCTTACTTATACCATACTTGTTATAGCCCTCACTATATGATAGCTAGTATACTTGTTCCTCCATGCGATATGTAATAAAAATCATCTTTCATTTCTATTTTGGTAATATATATAACATTAAGTAGTTGAATGCCTTTATTTCTCGATGATATATTCCGCCCTGTGAGAAGCCAGTGACACACCTTCATAACAAAGTGTTTGCACCAATGCTAAACTGACTATCTGAAAGTGCATACTTCTTTCTTTATCTGACCTACGATAAATGCATGAGATGGTTGGCAGAAGCGTCTATGAGACTTTGGTATTCAAATACTAGTAACTCGAGATAGACAGCAAACATTATGCCTACTTTCGGTTGATCTGGTCAACACTACATATATGTACTGTTGACTCTTGGTTGATCCAATGAACACTTGGTATTTTGACACCTTTACTCATTTCCAGAGTTGTCAATCGCGGTGCACTAGGTTTCAAATGTTAGACACCAGCACGATCGAGGGTGGGTATTACTTGAACTCACAGTTGTGGTTCCCTCAGGGCAGCAAGCAATGATGTTCTTGCAGACGGGTCCCGATTCGCTGTCCTTGATGGAGGCTTTGAAGATGTTAGTGCCGTTGCTCTGGGTCCCTCATTTGACCGGGCTAAGTTGACTTACCAAGGATGTTCAGCTCATCGATGAGGCTAGTTTTGGCGCAAGGCGAGTTGGAGTTACCCAAAAGACCGTTCAGAAGGCCTCCAGTGAGAAGGTTACCCAGAATTCCATCGGCCTTGGTCTCCTCTTCCGAGTTGCAGCAGGAGATATCACCAACGTTGCACTGGGTCTTAGCGTGGTCAAGAGCAGGAGAGTCTGAGAGCTTGGCAGCCATAGCAACGGCTACGGTGAGAGCAAATGCAGCGGTTCCGGCGAACTTCATTGTAGCGAGAAGCGTATTATGGAAAGATATTAAGGGTTGGTTATAATGTATGAAAATGTAATCTGGGTTGAGGTTGAAATACGAGAGAGTAACAGCCGCTTTATAGCAATTCATGAGACTGGCGTTGTGCCACTCCCTTCAAGTTAATGTAGAGTCTAGACCGTGTGTAGGTAAGTAGTATCCTTTTTATTAGTGGGTCCTTGCTATTTCCAGGCATTATGATGGCTGTTACTTCAAGATGGAGTGGATCGCAAGATGGAGTGGATCGCAAGATGGAGTGGATCGGAAGTATATGATCGGGTGGCGCTTCAATTATTGAAAATTCCTACTGTAGCACTCGGTAAAACGAGCAAAATCAATGACAGTCAGGTCTTGTGCAAAGCCATCTTGTATTTCTTGGATGTGTTGTCTCCACCCGTTGCCTTGCATCTACCGGAACCACGGGAATAATTTATTCAAAAGGATAAACAGGCATTAACTAATATCTGATAAGGCAAACACTTCTTCGTCCCGCCGCATCAGAGGACTTCCAGGGGAGGGGCGTTTTCTCTTTCGGTCAAATGGCTAAACATAATGTGATACATTTTGAAGAGACTGCCAACCTTCAGATATGGCTCCTAGGTCCTAAACAAGTACATTGGTTTTAGATATGGTCTAGTGGGAATGTGTTCTGCCCAGAAGAGACTGTTACATTTGTTCTCATGTATATTGGAGGTATAATTACGCCGTAGGTTATCAATTGAGACTCCGAGGTCTCGAAACCTAGTCTCTTCAAGCCTCCGGGTATCATAAACCCTCAGAAGTATTGCAACGGTGACTATATGTGGGGTGTCCAACGATTTATGTATGGGTCTACGAAAATGTGCCTGTCACTCACTCCTAGAGAATTGCTGTTTTGTCATAGAATGGGTTTGCATTCCCTGAATGTTCCTTGAGGGGTTGTGGACCGAATTGGTAGAGTAACTAGTCCAACCACCTAGATACGTGCTCGTCCATCCTTGGTTAATCATATCTAGAAAATTCAAAAAGGCGTCATCCATGAATTTTTAGACTACATAATCGAGTACATACGACGACAGGGTGTGGAAAACAGGGTTTTCTATCCGCTTAGCCATACTTAAGCCACAGCCTTTTGGTTACTAGATTCCGAAGAAGCCCGGGTGCTCTAAAACAGCCAGAGAGCATCCACCAGGTGAAGTGTGGGTGATTTGGGTGCGAAGTCCAGAAATTGGGGCGAGGGGCGCATGAGAAGGGTCAGTAAGTAGGTGAGTGAAGTTTAAGGGTGGTTAGCGTCCTTAGACCATACCCTTGGACTATACTTAAAATGCTCGGCATAGGCGCTTTCCTCACCGTGTTATAATATTTTTATTTTTCTCCGTCGCACTATAAACGCAGGAGACGGACAGAAAAGAAAAGTTCAATGAGAAACGCTGGAAGGTTGCTAGAAACTAAGAAGCAAGTCTAGGTCAATGTGTCTAAACCACAAGACAACTTTCTTACGGAACAGCTTGCACCATGCATTGGAGGGCTCAACAAGGATAAGCAGTTAGATTCGAATCTACAAGTTGCTATTGTAAGGGTTATGCGTGAACTACTCGACCTCTACTCGACTCGACTATGTTCTGCAACTCTCACGTATGTTCTTTACTATTTACTACTTTTCACGTACATATCCCTTTTGTGCCCCATGGCCATGTATCTAGCGTCAATTTTTCTGTCTGATCCGTAGTTGTGTCCGACTGGAGGAATTATTTATGTCTAGATTGGACTTTTCTTTCTTTTGTTCGGTCGGTCGCGGGAATCTTCACCATAGGATGGGAAGATAGACCTGGAGTTTTGTTTCGAGGACTACTTTACTCTAAATCGATGGAACCACAACGAGTATCTTACTAATACTCCCAGTTTCGCATTATGCTATATATACCTGGAGTCATATGTGCGTGATTGCAAGAATGACATCGCCTAGCTGAAGGCGCCGGCGATGACGGAAGGTTTTGGGAGTGCGTGGTGATAACGACTGAATAACACACTGTCCAGCTATGCACAAAGGGAAAGGTCAGTCTAAACCTAGCCCCGGCCATGGAGCGCGTATCGCTCCCAAATTAACAGGTGTGTAAACAGAGCGATGATCAGTTGTTTTCCGAACAAAGTACAGAGTTCTCTGTACGAATACAGATACCCAACGTATTTTCGCTCCTAGCAGTTGAAATTGTATATAATTACAAGTAAACAAGTCACTCGAAGTAGAAATGTAGAAGTGACAAAATCCACTCGGCTGAAGAATCGACCGCCAGAATCTGAGACGCTCCACTTCGCTAGCCCCCAAGGGAATCAGGGCGCGCCAGCCCCTCCCTTTTAACCATACACGATGCATGATACCACAGGCAGACACTTTGTAAACAGCCTGCCGCCCTGTCACCTCGCTTCTCTTACTCTGGGCGTTATCGCTCTGCTAGGGTAGCCTGCATGATGATCTCATTGCTGATGGGTGCACGAGTTAGTCTTTGGTTAGGGGCTTGGCGACCCCGAAGCAGGCGGATGCATGCAGATCGCCGTCAGCAGTTCGGCAAGGAACGAGGTGGCAGGGTTTGGAGGGGCGATTCAGAAGCAACCGCTTGGTTATCGAAAAACAAACCTGAAGACCTTCTGTCACACTTGGCGCAAGAGTAGAGCAGAACCCCCCGCGGGGGGTTGGCAGCGATGGCACATGCATTGAACACGCTATCAGCAGTCGGGTCAAGAACACATCTGCCAAGTATACAAGTTGATTAGGAGACCGCGGAGACACGGAAACCAAATCAGCGTCCTTTGGGCCCCTACCAGTGAAGGTAACCGACTGTTGGGCCTGGCGAAAGAGCAGGCCAGGGCCGCGACCCACGAACATACTACCTCTCAGGCACAGGTCTCCAGAACGAATTCAAACCTCTGGATATCGCACGGTCCCAAGCCGCCGCCAGTAAAGGTTTGCCAGAGAACGTGGGAACACACGCCAAACGAGTAGATGCAGCACTCCCAAAAGACACACACGGCAGCTGTATGATCGACTACCGTGGGAAGAAGCGAGCGCGCTGGCTCAACTCCGCACTGGCAGGCAAGATTAAATGGAAATCTCTATCGAATCAACGTAGCCCAGACGGATCAGTGTGCATGGGGTAACGGAGACCGTTGAGCACTTCCTCTTTCGATGTCGAAAGTGGTCTGCGCACTGGTCTGAACTGTTGCAATGTACCCATACCCACCGAGGAAACATGTCCTTCTTCCTGGCGGGAAAGTCGCCTTCCAAAACCTGGCTAATTTCCCATTTCCCTCACTCCCGCTGTAAACTATGATCACCCACGCTAAGTAGGGTTCAGTCATGCCGACCGGCGAAGCGGTGCAGTGGAAGTAACTCGCGGTAGATGAGGCCCTGCTAGACGGGTGCCATCCTCCACAGTCTGCCAGACTAATAGATGGCAACTCAAGATCACGCACTCGTTCGCATGGTCTTCATCCTCGGTCAGGCAAAACACACAGTGGATGTTGTCGACCTGGTCGCTCAGGGTGAGGCTCTTGAGCGTCAATTATCAGACCCCTGCCCAATATTAGTTGTCGATGACAGGATTTCTGATCCGGCCGGTGAGACGTGCCATGGAACACTATTTCCCCGCAGTATTGTGGAAGTCACAACTGGATTGTATGGCTACACCGGCTGGGGTTGGGTGACAGGCGCCTTGTTTGAGCCCGTGAGATGACGGGTCAGTGTTGCCTGGCGCTTGCCCCAATATACAACAACTGATGGAGAGCAAATTCTAGAGCCATGTGGTACTTGCCCTGCCGTTGCCGGTGCCCTCTCGCGCACAGGAGAATGGCGATATCACAGAGCGTTGACTGCAAAGCTGACAAGCCAAACGGCTCTCTGGCAAGAGTGTTCAACTTTTGATGGCCTATCTTGGTGTCTTCAACTTTGACTGAGCTTTTGCATAGAGCGCCTTTTCTTCGTCACCACGCAACAGGATCCGGGACCACCGTGGGGGATTCCGCAAACAGCAAATGGGTTTCAAGGCAGTATAGAAGACATTGAACTGGTGTCAAAGGCAGAAAATGATTCGAATGGGTATTGATGTTGCGCAATCTTCGCAGCGTTTCCTCGCCATCTTTATATTCCATGAACATGGGATCTATACTTACATCGCGTCATGGTTGCTGGCGTGGAACTTCTGCCTTCAAACGGTTTTGAAGAATTCACTGCGATGCAGTATGTACCGCTATACTGCCGCTCAGTGAGCTGCAAGAGGGATTTCCTGGTTGCTTCGAAATGTCCGGGTGCAAGCAATCCTGCTGCAACTACAAACCAACGAGAGCTCACGGAGTTACAAGGACAAGGCGCGGCAATAAACACGAGGCGTTGGAAATTGTCGAGGTTTACTTACTATGGAATTTGAATGAGGGTTGACCGCAGTGGAAATCGCTGGAAATAAAGTTTATACGTCAAAGTAAGACGAATACAGGGGGGATTATGTAGATAATCAGGATTCTTACACATAATGATGGTAGAGGCGTGTTGCCGAGCTTGACATTCTTTCCCCCTAAACCTTGAATGAACTCGCCCCCTTACAGCGGTGTCCAGGTAAATAACGGAAAAAGAATACCATACATAGGCAGTTTAATGAGGAGGTGTTGCGTCACCCTTAATGCCAGACACATGCAGAACACAAGTATATCAACCGAGCTGAATATTCCGGTTGCAAGAGGAATGTGAGAGAAAAATTCGCACGTAAAAAGGTTAGCTCTGCTCAAATCTGGCTCACATGGTACGGATTTATATTAAGCACCAAGTAGATCTACGTACGAAAATCGATGGTCTCCAGTGAATGTGTTGGAAATTAACTATCGAATATGCGCAGGCATGTTGCACTAAGTTACATTCCTAGGCCGAATGTGTCTGCCGTTATTGCGCGTACCCATTTGTAAGAGCAGGGCATACATCCAATTGCGTTACGCATAATTACGACCTTACGACCCACCACCCGCGTTAGTTTACCATCATATAAGTTATATACCGCGGTAGCTTGAATGTCCATTTTGCATGCCTATCAAAAGGGCATACCTCATGTTCAAAAGGTTGTAATCCTTCATTCTTCCACTCGGGACACAGCGAAAAGACCATCTGTCTATAAAAATATTTCGTCTTCACCTTTAATGGCTTCAATTGGCTTCAATTAAATTGTTACCCTAGGCCCTTCATTTGACTTTGGAAAAAGAGAAATGGTCAGCTAAAACACTGGAATACCGAAGTGCTATTCTGTAAACACAAAATTGATTAAAAACGAGGAATAAGTCGGAAAAGTCTCATCAATACTTCTATCGTGTTGTTTTGTTTCTTTTTGGTTCCCCCTATCCAATTAGTGCATACTTCTACGAGCGATTATCTTGATCTCGTGTTTAAGAAATATGCCAGATAGGAAGCGTGGCTTTGGTATGCGTTGTCCCGAGGTTCTACACTGGAACTCGTCAGTCAACATGACAGACCTCTCTCGGTTACCACAAAACAACACCAGAATCCACTCCAAGGACTCTACATGTTATCTATTTGCGGATCAAGTTGGATTTTTCGGACCTGTTTGCTTCTAACTACGCTCGTTCGGTATACAGACCTTGCTTTACTCAACATTACCACTTCTGTTTCTCCTCTAAAGAGTCTATTAGTTGCGTGTTTGCTAGTCGCCGCAGTCATTCATTACTATGCGTACATTCTCAGTCTTTGCGGCCACAATAACTGCTGCATTCACTTGTTATACTTTGGCCATTCCTACCATTGTTCATCCTGGTGATGGGGATGATCTTCTCACCACATCTCGAAATACTATCAACGAGACAATTTCCACCAAGGAGTCTGCTGATGCTGGTCGTTTATTTACCGCTACATCCGAACAGCTCAAAATCTCAGTGTACAACAATTTCAACAGCGGCAGTGTCAAAGTCTATGTTACTGGACTTGATTCCAACGGGAACATTGTCTTACTCACTCCTAATGGGACTTGGTACAGACCACCAGAAAGCAGCAGTGCGATGGGGCCTCAGAAAATCACTGAGGACATCGCCATCCCTATTGGAGCTTATGGAACAGCTACTCCTGTTACCATTCCTACACATGTGTCTTCAGGTCGCGTTTGGGTCGCAGACGGTGATCTGTCTTTCTTTACGGAGGTAGTTGGCACTGGCATTTTGTCCCTTGTCCAGCCTTCTGCAGTTGATCCAGACGACCCCAGTGCAGCCGCCAACTGGGGATTCGTCGAGCTCACAACGGACTTTAGCGGAATCACGGTCAACCTCAGCTATGTTGACTTCGTCGGTCTCCCGCTTGGGATCGAGATTCAGGGCAGCGAGGGCACACAAACCACCCCAGGTGTGGCTAAAAATGCTTTATCATCCATCTGCAATGCTCTGGCGGCACAATCATCTTTAGATGGCCAGCCCTGGAACGAGCTCTGCATGACCGACAACAGGGGCAATGTTCTCCGCGTGATTTCTCCTCACAACTACATAGCCCTTTACCCGACAGCCTTCGATTCCTACTGGACCAACTACATCTCTCAGGCCTGGTCTACATACGAGGACACACCTCTGACCGTTGATACGCAGACATCAGCTGGCCTCGTAAACTGTACAGTGTCAAGCGGTATCTTGACGTGTGTAGGAGACAATCGAGGATATCCACAGCCAGTGGCCAGCGATATCTTCGGCTGCAATAGTGGTCCATTTCAAATTGAGGCCAGCGATAATGCTATTCATCAAGCTATTGTGCCACGTCTATGTGGCGCATTCAACCGATCAACACTTTTGCTCAGAGGTGGTAATGTACAACCGAGGCTCGGCTCAACTCATTACTACACGATATCACCGACAAATTACTACAGCAAGTTTGTCCATCAGCATGAGAGCCTAGATACGGGATATGCTTTTCCTTATGATGACGTGACACCTGATGACGAGCCAAATGCCTCTGGTCTTCTCTCTGATCCCAACCCCACACTCCTCACTATAACCATTGGAGGGCCAACGGCCTAGACTTGGTTGGAACTTACTCTTGTATAACTATTCAGTGTATAGGTGAGGGAATTTGAAAGATCCAATGTGGATACTAAATTAAATCCATGTTTTGGGTATTGATGCCGTATTTTTCTTTTTTTCTTTTTTTCCTCCTTTTTGCAATTTGCTGCTGTTGACATAGATGGGATGTCTATTTGCAGACTGAGGCTCTCCAGTTTTCCATTCTCTTATGCAGGGTATATAAACACCCTGCTCTCCATAGTCCATAGATCAGTTTCTGCTTCCTGATTTCCCCCATGATAGTCTCTCTATAGCCTATCAACAGGTTATGAGGGCCCGCGTTTTTCCCTTCTACTTTATCAAGTTCATTATCAAGTTCACCAAGAACTATCAGGATTTATCAAAGTCTTCACTGATCTATTAAGATCTAATCCAACATTGAGCTAAGGCGGTGTGAACCTCCTCAGTCGTCACAAGTTTTATCAATTAATCTTTGAATGAGTGTAGTATCCAACCATATGCTCTTTTACAAACCATAGGATCCCTTCAATGGCTGATTTGGAATGTTGTGCGGAATTCGACCTGAAATATTTTGATCCTCATGCATGGAGATGTTTGGAGATGTTCGGAGATACCTTGGGGGCGGTAGATTACCGCATGTGGTAACATCTCCAACAACCTCCAACAACCTCCACCGCCCATATATGAGACGTCATCCTTAGAATATTTGGACCCAACCCGAAAGATTGGTCTACTCGTCATCTGTATTTGAACTATCTATCTCCTGCAACCATAATGTCCTCTCTTACCTACATCAACGAAGTGTTTGAATCTCACGATATCACATGACGTCTCTTCCCCATATGTAGATAGTTTACCATCTCCCTTCCTTTCCATCACCTTTATCATCATAGTTTGTACAACTATCATCAACCATACAATTCCACATTGTATTTTGCCTTTTCATGATCTCTCTTACGTTGTAGATCTTCTCACGAAGAAGGTGCTGGTCAAAAGCACAGCGACCTATGCCACTACTCCCAAGCGGTCGTGCTTGGAAATATCGTCAAATGTGCCGGCCAAGGAGGGTGGACCGAGACTGGTGATTTGGACGCCAACAACATTAATGTCCAAGTGGATCTCGCCTTTGCGAACGTGGACAAAGTTCTCCGGGCGACAGGGCTACGCGGATGGGAAGATGTCTATTCGATTTCCTCGTACCACGTCGATATTGATTCCTCGTTCGATTACTGTGTGCGAAAGTTGAAGGACAGCATTCCTAACCATCGTCCTATTTGGATTTCTCTTGCTGTCCCTCGATTGGCGTTTCCGGCGATGAAGATTAAGATTAAGGTCGAGGCCATCAAACATGAATGAAAGGTCAAAACAAGACTTTGTGACGGAAATCAGGTGTATGGCGAGCGTACTAGTAAATTCACGATGGTAAGATTCTCTAACTAAAAACAACAATTGTTGGAGCCTTAGTCATGTGACCTGGGTTGCTGCCTGGTTTGTCAGGCTAGTCATGCCTGTGTGTTTACCTCCCAGATTACACATCAGGGGGGTCCCCCTAAGCGCTTAGTAGGGTTACCTGGTCAATGCTCAGTAGGGTGCCGCCTGATTTTCGCTTATATAAGCATGTTTTGTTTTGAAATGTTAACTAACTAGTTAACTAACGTATTTCACCCCCAAGTGGCGCACACCCCCAAGTGACGCACCCCATCCAAAACGCGTCAATTAATTTAACCCCTTCTTTTTCAACCACCCACCATGCCACCAATACGCCCCCAAAGCTCTAAAAATTCAACAGAGCAAGAGGGTAGGATCTTACTAGCTATGCAGGCTTTTAAGAATCAAGAAATCTCTTCAATTCGTGAAGTGGCACGCCGTTTTAATGTACCCGAATCTACCTTCCGTCGCCGCCTTCGTGGTATACAAAACCTCGCGATTTCTCGCGTTAATTTACGCAAATTGACACAAACCGAAGAGGAATCACTTAAAAAATGGATACTCTCTATGGATCTACGTGGAGCAGCCCCCCGGCCCTCTATGGTACGAGAAATGGCGAACCTCCTTCTTGAAAAGCGCGGAACTACCCCGGTTCTTTCGGTCGGCGAAAATTGGGTTACAAAATTTGTGAAACGACATCCTCTCCTCTCCTCCCGATTCTCGAAACGGTATAACTACGAGCGTGCGAAATGCGAAGATCCTAAAATCATTACAGAGTGGTTTAATCTTATTCAAAAAACCATCCTTTAATTTAGAATCGACCCGGACGACGTTTATAACTTTAATAAGACCGGTTTTGCAATAGGGTTAATAGCGACTACGAAGGTTATAACGAGGAGTGAATACTACGGTCGGCGAGCACTTTTACAACCTAGAAATCGCGAGTGGGTGACGGTGATCGAGTGTACGAATGCTACTAGCTAGGCCCTCCCGCCGTGTGTGATTTTTAAAGGCAAAGTCTTTATTAAATCCTAGTTCGATAGCCTCCCGGAGGACTAGCGATTTAAGGTTAGTCCTAATGGATGGACCTCTAATAAAATTGGACTTCGCTAGCTTGAAAAGCTCTTTATTCCTACTACTTCTTTACGTACGAAGGGGGGGTATCGGCTTTTGATACTCGACGGCCACGGAAGTCATTTAACCCCGAAGTTCGATAAAATCTGTGAAGAAAATAAGATTATACCAATCTATATGCCTCCGCATTCCTCTCACCTTTTACAGCCTCTCGATATAGGCTGTTTTACGGTGTTAAAACGTGCGTACGGTCGGCTGGTTAAATCAAAAATGCGGGTCGGGATAAATCATATTGATAAATTTGATTTCCTCGAAGCATACCCCCTCGCACGAATTGAAGCTTTTAAATCGGAGACTATTAAAAATAGCTTCGGAGCAGCCGGCTTAGTCCCTTTCTCACCGGAGAGAGTGATTTCGAAGCTTGATATTCGGCTTCGAACCCCTACCCCCCTAGCCAGCCGGGGTAGTGAATCAAGCCGGAATTTCACCCCAAAAACCCCCTTTACGGAGAAAGAACTACGTCGACAGGCTTCATCAATCAAAGCTTTACTTCGTACAAGATCACGGAGCCCGCCTAGCCCGTCAGATCGTGCATTAAACCAGCTTGTGAAAGGCTTCCGTCTTACAATGCAAGGTGCTATCCTACTCGC